>JAVJIF010007936.1:0-226717 GCA_038442645.1 Agave tequilana
CTCATGCTCTAGTATATCAACTTGACTCGAGTCTTCACCCATAGCACCCATTTGCTCCTCAACGCGATCAAATCGTCAACCTGGGTTCACCAATAATTTCTCACCAATCTTTTTCAGAGTACCATGCGTCCACAAATATGGTCGAGTCATCTACCGGATTGATCTGCTGATTAATAATGACCATCCATTATTATACGAGTAGCTATAATTAATCCAATGAAACTAACACCCTGGCCAACTCGTGAATTGCAATCATTCCCAAATTGGATCACTTCCATCTATATACCAAAGTACGACTTTGATTAATTAGCAAATCAGTCACTGATTTGTTTTAATAGAGAGACCTCTAATCCTCATATGCCCACTAACTTGATATAAAAATTAATCTTTTAGCTCTAATATTAGTTTGTTATCCCTGCATGCCCACTAATTCGATGGAAGTGTAAATATACTTATAATCCTTAAAATTAGGGAAATTAGGGAAGATTTTTTTTTTTTGAATTATGTAAAAAGTCAAGCATTCTGTATTGTGTAATCAACTGGTCCTGAGAACTTATTAGTTAAAAAAAGAAAAAAGAAAAACTAATATTGAGATTGCATTCGACACAACAAAAGTCTTGATGTACAGACTTGTTTTTCATTGAATTTCCATGGCCTAAAAATAAAAACTACATTAACAAGTAAATATTTCTTGTAAATAATTAACTGTTATAGTTCTAAAAGCAACCAACAGTATGGGTGGCTTCAAGTGGCTATAGTTTCACAATTCACAGTTCAAGTGCATGCAGCTTCTTGCTTAGCAAAGAGAAATATTTTTGACTACTCCAAATCAATTAACGTAAACTATTCACATGAGTGTAAAATTAGACACCAGAGTTTAAAGCCAGAAGTGATGTAACACAATGAATTCAGACCAAAATTCACTCAATGTACACTTGTTAAAACTCCTTCCCATGTAGTGATACAGGTCATGAACATATACGTCTATGAAATTATAGTACTAAGATAGCTCCCCAAATTTAATTTAATGTGCGAGCATGGAAGAAGAAAAAGGCTTATATATTATTTTAGATCTATTAAGTAAGGAACAAAGAGTGACACTATCAGTTGTCAAGACTCAAGATAAGCTACTTTTAATGAGCACAACAATAATTAAGCAAAGAAACACGAAAGCAACAAATATTTCCTCAAAATAAAAATAAACTAAACGATGCTTGCAGTAGATTTCCCCACCAAAGAAAAAGGGAAAAAAAAAAAAAAAACTGTACAAACCCCATCCATCCGATTACCCTCAGACTTCAGCCCGGGGAAAAAAACAAAATAAATAATAAAAAGCAATAATAATAAACATAAAAAAGTTTTAAAAAATGAAAAAAGAAAATGAAAAAATTACATAGCACCCAAGACTCCAAAGTGGGGAAACTCGAGAACCCGGCCTCGAAGTCAAAGACCGAAGAAGCGCCCGCCTCCACCGGTCCAATCGAACCGCCGCCATCCTCGCCCGGTCCAGCAGAACCGCCGACGTGTCCAGCGTCGGCAAGCGCTCCGCCACCTGCACCAACCCGCGGTGGGACCCCCCACCGACCCCGCCCTCTGCGGGTAGGGCAGGACCGCTGCCTCGACCGGCACCACCTGCCCCGGTGCACCGAACCGGGCCCCGGTCACCTGCTGAACCATCTGCCGAAAATTCGCCGGGTCGGCCGTTATGTAAGTCGTCGGCGATTTTTTGGACGCGCGTGACTTACGCTTTGAGATTCGGCGGATGGGGAGCAGGGAGAGCGGGTTTCGGATCTCTGCGGGTTTGGGAGTGGGTCGGGTGTCGGGTATGGATCCGGCGGGGACGTCGGAAGCGGAGGAGTTGTCGGAGAGGGAGATCTGGAGGGCTTTGGCGAGGGCGTCGTTGGCGCGGGAGAAGGACTCGGTGATGCTCCACAGGGAGTCGGGGAACGTCGACGGCGCGGGGCGGAAGGCCCAGGGGTCCAGGGACAAGCAGTTGTCAGCCATGGACTTGGGTTTAGTCCTTTTTTGCAGATTAGTCCTTGTAATTGCGAGAAATTAGGGGGCGGGGTGAGGAGAGGAGATGGGGGGGACGGGAGGGGCTTTTATAGAGAGGGTGAGAGAAGGGGGAGAGTCTAATGAGGGGCGCAGTGGGGAGAGAGAAGGGCTTGGTTGGGGGCCACGTGTCGGTGCTGCGGTGAGCAGAGGCTAGTGTCGGGGTTACATATTTTAGAATTTAATTCTTTTTTCATTTTCTTTTTTTGAATGTTTGATTTTGACGGTCAAGCCGCGTCCTTTGTGGGGACCGCAACCTTTTGACGGGACCCACAAGCATCCTATAGGCAACTTCGCAAGTGATGGGCCTTTTCTTCTTAAATAAAGGTACTGTTGGCAATTGGGATATTCTATTCTAAAATTTTCTCATAGCATATCATAACAAAAGGGGCGAAAAAATTTTAGTTCCGTGATAATTTTTTGACAATAAAACATGTCGGAAAAATAGAAAGTCTTGGCAACTAAAAAGCGCAAATATAATGAGGAAAAAAAATGGTGCAGATACACAACTGTTGGAAAATATGAAGAATTAAATGTGAATTTTGAGTTAAATTACGACGAGATCGTTAATAGAATCAATTGGATAATAGTTGGAGCGTATTCTCCTTCATTTGGGATGAACGTGATATATTCGCATGTTCAATTCCAACTTCGAATGAATGAGATATTCAAGTCTAAAGTTTGTTTAATTCAAAAGCCAAAGGGACTAAAGGTAGCTAAAAGTATTTAGTGACACATTGGACATGGATGAAAATTTGAAGTGTTTAAATAGAGAAAAATGGGAACAAAGGTGTGCCCTTTGGGTACTTAGAGTTTTCGCGCGCGATTAGGGGGAAACCATGCGCACACGCGCATCGCAGCCGACGTCGGTGCCGGAGCCCGAGCCTTAGGTTCCCTACCCGGTCCGGTTCTTTTTGAACCGTGCCTCACGGGTACGGTGTTCATTTTAAAATACACAGCAAAAAAGTGAAGAAGTAACTCAGATTTTGACGCATCTCTCTCTCCCTTCTTCTGAAACTCGAATTCCAAAATGAAAGTGAAGAAGTAACTCGGATTTTGAAGTAAGATTCCTTCTGGAATAAGGCTCAGAAAGTTCAACATATTCTTTAATAGAATTGTTGTCTGAATCTGTGACTTCCAAAGAAGAATACTCTTCTATCTCCCTCCTTTCTCTACAGTGGGTGTTCCTCCAAAGTAAAGACAATTATTCTCCTTGAGATTTATCTTGGTCCTGCTCCTGTGAAGGAACTGGTTAACTACGGTTCAACCGTACGGTGATTTGGTAGTGCTATCCAAATACCACCGTAGCGGGGGACGTAATTATCTTAAGGAGATTCGCTATGAGAGTACCTCACTCCAAGTACTGTATAAGTGAATTAATATTCTTTATACAGGAGTTATACTGATATACAGTATATTGAGACTGACATATACCAGTCTAATTGGTGTTTAACTAAGGAAGGTAATTGAAAGGTGGTTCTGTAATTAAGGAACGTTCTATTGAACGGAAAACCTCCCACCTAATATTCATCGACCTGGCCAATTAGATCGGTGATATTGATTAGTTTTCTGATTGATTCCTAGAACTAACATTCTTAAGACAATTACGTATTGAAGTTACTTACTTCTGTTCTGCTTGAAATTACAGAAAATATCTGAGACTAATCAAGATAGCTCAAGTAAGACATCAAACATGCAGATTCAAATTGATGCCTGCTCCACTTCCTAACCCGAAGCTGGAAAAACCAGAAAATTTTGATGGCATAGAATTCAAGAGGTGGCAACAGAAGATGCTCTTCTACTTGACCTCTCTGTTGGCCCAATGGCCTTCCACTCTAGTTTTGATGATGATCAACACTCATGTAGTTATGTTTACTAATATTCTTGTGTTTCTAAGTTTCAGATCATTAACAGGATATTAGTTGGTGATTAGCTTCAACAAGATGATTAGAAGCTATTCATGATGATTCCGGTGCCAAAGCTTAAAGATCATACCTTTGCACTTGGAGAATCACGGAGTTTTGGAGCAAGTCTACTTGAAGATGAAGATCGTCAAGAGAAGACTTAGGTATCCTAGTTTAGATTGTGAGTTTTAGATCCATTTGTAAAGCTTAGTATAGTTGATATGCTCAAGTGCACAAACACACACGTTTTATGTTTTGATGTGTGATTTCATGAATAGTTTGATCAAAACAAGTTTTCAAGATTTATATGTATAGTAGATGTTTTCTATTTATACATACATGCTTAACTTATAGACAAACTTATTTTGACTATCCTATTCATGTTTTGGAAAAATCTAGTATGATAAAATACAAGTTTTGTTTATGATAAAAATACAAGAGTTGGTTTTGGTATTTCTATCATGCATATCCTTTAAACCAAAACCTTGTTATATGCTAGATATCAAAAACATAGATATTTCATTATGATTGTGTAGTGGATCATATCCATACACACTATGCTTTAATAAGTTCAAAATATCTTGTTTTTGTACTTTGTGAAGTTATGGAAAACAAGTTTTAGAAAAACATATTTTAGAAAAACAGTTTTTATTGTGATTAAAACTATTTAGTGGATTTACTGTGAATTTATGGGATTTTTATTGAGTGAAAAGACCTATTTTCAAATCCCGTATCTGTGCAGTTCTGCACTGTGCCTGCCAGGCCAGTTCGGTCGACCGGGACGGTCGACCGCACCAAGGGCGGTCGACCGGGCCGGTCGACCGATGTGCACAGACGTGCACGTCTGTTAGGCACAGTGGACGGTCGACCGAGCCGGTCGACCGGGTCTGAGAGCTCTGCTCTCGGTTTGTTTCGGTCGACCAGGCCGGTCGACCGCTATTGCCCAACGGTCACATTTTTGACCGTTGGCGGTCGACCGGGCCGGTCGACCGGTGGCCTGTCAGGCTGCCACATCAGCCTAACGGCTAGTTTTTCCTAGGGGCTATATATACCCCATTTCTCCATTGTTTTGGCTAAGATTTTTAGAGCTAAAAATTCCAGACTTTCTCTAGTGTTTAAAAGAGTTTTAAAAGAGTTTTTAAGCCAAAAAGATTTCATCTTATTTGTTTTGGGTTTTGAAAAATCAAAGAAGGCTAGGGTTTTGGGAGATTGTTTTGTTTTTCATTTTCTATCTTTTACAAGTGATTTCCCAAGTAGTTTTTCTTTGTTGCTGGTTTCCAAAAACACCTTGATTCCACACTTGAGCTATCTTCTATCCTAAACTATTAGGATCTTTGTTTTTGTGGAAAAAGAAAAAAAGAGAGTGTTTGAGGTTGTTGTTGTAAACCTCTAAGTTGTACACCCTTATTCTTGTTGTATCCCTCTTCGGTAGAGGTGATCGGGTGATTGGTTTGTGAGCCTCTTAGGTAGAGGTGTTTGTTGTAGTTGGCTACGGGCCGTATCCCTCTTCGGTAGAGGTGGATTGTGGTTGTATAGCCTCGGTGGCTTTGTAAGGTTGAGAGAGGAGTTTGGTACTCCTATAGTGGATTGGGAAATCCTACACGGTGGTGTAGGCGGGGATGTAGAGTTGGGTACTCGAACCTCAAAACAAATCTTGGTGTTTGCGTATTGATCCATTGTCTCTCTAACTCTCTCTCATTTATATTGTGCAAAGCATCATACTTCATATCATCATATCATATTTGCTTGTGTTGAGCATAACTCATATTGCCATATCATATTGCTTGTGTTGCCTTACATTATTTCATATTGCTATATCCTTTATTGCTTGGCTTGATTGTGTGTGCACATTGCTTGGATTGCTTGTGTGTGTGTGCCTAACTTATACTCATCCAACAAGAGCTTCACATAGCACCTCAACCCATTTCAAGGGGAATCAAGGGGAGTTAGTCCAGAGCCTCGCAAGGGGAATTCGGCTACACTTGTTGTATTGTATTAGTTTGTGCATAATTTGCATTAGCTTCCGCATTTAGCGCACTTAGTTTGCATTAAGTTTCTTAGATTAGCACTTACACCTATTCACCCCCCCTCTAGGTGTTTTTCAATTGGTATCAGAGCTAGTGCTCCTGATACTTAGGCTTAACATCCTAGGAGTGATC
The DNA here is from genome assembly GCA_038442645.1 of Agave tequilana. Classification (NCBI taxonomy): domain Eukaryota; kingdom Viridiplantae; phylum Streptophyta; class Magnoliopsida; order Asparagales; family Asparagaceae; genus Agave; species Agave tequilana. The sequence continues at coordinate 6,116 of JAVJIF010007936.1, forward strand.
CATTTGCTTGCTAATCTCATTTGCATTTGTTTGTTTGCACATTCATATATAGTTTACCATGGACTTCATGACCCCTCCTAGCTTTGACCCTTCCAACATTGAGTTTTGGAAGTATAGGATGTCCATGTACCTAAAAACCCTAGGTTTGCATGTTTTCCTTGCGGCCACCAAGAGATGTTATCTTGGTGATTGCAATCATATAGGGGCCAATGCACAAGCCCTAGAGGCCATTAGAAGCACTTTATCTAAAGATTATCTTTTATGTGTTTCTAACTTTGATTCCGCTTTTGTAGTGTGGAACAAATTGACAACCACCAACACCTCCAAGCTTCAAGTCCAAATCCAACAAGAAGAGGAATCTAGTGGAGAATCCGAACCACAACAATGCTACATGGTCCAAGGGAATGACTCCCTTGAGGTACATTCGGAATCCCACCTAGATAGTAATGATTGTGCTAGTTCTTCAAATGATTATGTTGATCCCCATGCCTTAAATGAAGAACTTTCAATTGTTTGTGAAAAACTTATAGAAAAATATAAGATTTTGAAAAAGGAAAGTCTAGGCCTTGAAAAAGAAAATAAGAGTTTGCATGCTAGACTTACCAATGTTTTGCAAGAAAAGGTTGAGGTCTATAATGAAAGGGATTCATTAAAATCTCAACTTGATCTTGCACTTAAAGAAAATAACTTTTGAAAAATAAAATGATTGCCATGTTCTTTTGAAGAAAAATGAAAACTTGTCTTCAAAAGTAGATTTTGTTTTAAAAGAGAATGTTGATTTGAAAAATAAAATTATTTCTATTTCAAATGAGTTGAATGCTTGTTTAGATAAGAATATGGTTTTACAAAATAAAATTGATGCTCATGTTTGCCATGCTAGTGTAGCCTCATCATCTAGACTACCTAATGCATGTACCTCTTCTTCTAAGATTAATGATGATATTTGTATGCTTAAGAAGAGAGTAGATTGTTTGGGCTCCACTATGAGCCAATGTGCCAAGAAACATACACGCTTGGAATCCTTGGTTCGAAAGAAACAAGTTCCAACTTTTATGCATGCACACCCTTCACGGCATACACATGCTCCACACGGACACCATCAACACAAGTATGCTCATGTGTACACATGTACACATTGTGGCCGAAAAGGCCATCTTGCTAAATTTTGCTATGATCGTTTACATGTTGAAAATTTAGCCAAGAAATTTGTTTGGGTTAGAGAAGGGACTAACCCCCATGGACCCAACAAGAGATGGGTACCAAAGACCACCCCTCCTATTATTTTTGATGTAGGTGTGGGCTCTCACATGACGTGAGAGTGATGACACCTTGGAGTGGATGCGTTCCGGACTTAAAGGAAATCAAATGGATGCATCACTTTCAAGGGAAGGTTTGGTGGAGAGGACCACCATGTTTTGGAGACAAGGAGAGTTGCTTCTTCGTTTTTTGGTAACAATCCTTTACTCCCATTTATTATTTACATGCTTTTAATATTCATTGTTTATAGCATGTTTTTGATGTCTATGGATTAGTATGTTCATTCCATATTTATTAGATCCTTGACATACATATATAGTATTGAGACACACATGCTTATATGAACCCATAATTAGTGTTCTCACTTTTGTTTGAGCTATAATGTACATCATGAATCTAATACATGTGAATTTACATAATAATCATGTTTTACTTTTATCATGATGATTTTTATATGTGTTTTTGATGCTTCATGTTTTGAATATATGTTTAAGTGTTAGTTTTCATTAAAACTAGTTATATACTTGTACATAGAGTGGGCTACAAATAAATCTATATATAGTTGGAATTGAATGCTTATTTGAACCCATTAGATGTGCTAGTATAGTCTAGTTTTGATGATTCATACATTTTAAACTTGTATTCCCATTTTGGATTTGTTTTATGAGTTTTTCACTTCATGTATATGTTTGTATTGCCAAACTTTAAGATATACATGTATACCCCTTGAGTCATTTGCCTTTCATGCAAATCTATATATGGACTCAATTGTGTTTAGGGATATGTATGTATACTTATTATGTTGATAATTCATACATATACCTTGAAATGAAATGTGTTTTGGTGAAGATTTAGCTTCTCTTGATTTTGTGTTTAATTGTTTAACTTCATGTATATGTCTATCTTGTCCAAACTATTAGATATACATGATTATCCTTTGAGCCACGTGCCTTAATGCATATACATTTAGTGGACTCGTTGAGTTTTGGATATGTATGTATATTTTAGCTTGTATTAGACATACATATGCCTTGAAGATTAAATAAGTAGTTTTATATGATTTTTCATGTTTTTGATGGAATTATGTTTTAAGGAATAATTGAGCTCATTGAATATTTTTCATGATTATGATCTTCACATATTATTTGTACTCTCATATCTATTGCTCATGTTTTGTTTCTCATGAGTTATGCTTTATTGGTTAGAGTGATGATTATCATGTGAATTTCATTTTTGTTTTATTCCTTGCTTGAAGGATTTCGTGCTAGTTAACAAGTTTTCCATTTAACTAGTTGCGGTGTTCTTCATTTTGGTAGTGATTTTCAAACAAAACTACATTTTCAAATCTATCTTTGAAAACCCCAACCATCTAAGGGCGGTAGGATGGGAGATCATGTTCATGTATGCCCTAAATTGAAAATCTTTAAAACTTGAATTATGATTGGGTGGTAGATAATATGATGTATACACTTGAACTTATTGTTATGTCAATTGGTATCATTGAACTCTTTCAATTGGTATCATTTTGATCTTCTTGTATACTCATATATGTTTTGTATGTATGTATGCTTTAAATTCCAAGTATATCAATTTCTATTGGTATCTATCTTTCATACATATATATGTTTGTGTTTATGCTAGTGCTTGAGTTTCAATTTTGTTTAAATTGATTACTTTTAAATTGTTATCAAGACTATGCATGTCTTTAGTTTGTTTTTCAAAAAGGGGGAGAAAATTTGATTTTGTGTTTCAATTGGTATTTGTACTCCACTCTTTATGATTAAAAGTTGTTATTTTGAACATATGATATCAACATCAAATTTGTTTATATATTTTCAAAATGAAATATATTCTTACAATTGGTATCAAAATTTGTGTTTAGACATTCAAAATTTGTTATGTTATTTTACAATTGGTAATTTGTTATGTTTAATTACAATTGGTATTTTCAAAATTTTGTTTAAAGAAAATATTCAAAGTTTTGATTTGTATTTCCTATATGCAAGGAGAGCTTAACATCTCTCTTACATATAGATTCATGTTGAGTATATTATAAATTGAGGAGCTTGACAACTCTTCTTTATATGATATACGTGTGTAGGGGGAGCTTCACATCTCCTCTTATGCATTACATAATATGTGTTATGTGAATTGGGGCTTGTCATCCCTTCTTCATGTAATGCATATGTGTAGGGAAGCTAACTTAGCGTCTTCCTCTTCATGAATGTATATAACATATAACATATATTGATCCTTGTTTATTGGTATCAAGATGCTTCATTGACATATTTTAATTGATATCATGTTTGTAGTCACCCCTTATTGACTTTGTTTTTGTTTTAGACCAAAAGGGGGAGAACATTGTCTTTTATTGTTTTGTTTGACATAAAGGGGAAGAAAGATTTTTACCCCTCGTTTTATTTATGGTTTTGATTACCCCTTTGTTGATGATTGACAAAAAGGGGGAGAAAGATTTATGAAGTTTTATATGCATGCTTATGTTTATGCATATATTATGTTTTAATATCAAGAATATTAAGTTTAATTGATATATAGAGTTTGCTGCTTATAATTGGTATCTAGAGCTTATTTTGTTTTGAATATTCCATTTGATATCTAGAACCATTTATTGTTTATGCATATGCATGTTTCATGTTTAATATTCATTGCATATATTTATTGTTTATCCCTATGCATGAGTTAAGGGGGAGCTTCCTTGAAGCTTATCTTTAATCCATGCATATATAACTCCATGAGTTTTGTCATCATCAAAAAGGGGGAGATTGTTGGCCCAATGGCCTTCCACTCTAGTTTTGATGATGATCAACACTCATGTAGTTATGTTTACTAATATTCTTGTGTTTCTAAGTTTCAGATCATTAACAGGATATTAGTTGGTGATTAGCTTCAACAAGATGATTAGAAGCTATTCATGATGATTCCGGTGCCAAAGCTTAAAGATCATACCTTTGCACTTGGAGAATCACGGAGTTTTGGAGCAAGTCTACTTGAAGATGAAGATCGTCAAGAGAAGACTTAGGTATCCTAGTTTAGATTGTGAGTTTTAGATCCATTTGTAAAGCTTAGTATAGTTGATATGCTCAAGTGCACAAACACACACGTTTTATGTTTTGATGTGTGATTTCATGAATAGTTTGATCAAAACAAGTTTTCAAGATTTATATGTATAGTAGATGTTTTCTATTTATATATACATGCTTAACTTATAGACAAACTTATTTTAACTATCCTATTCATGTTTTGGAAAAATCTAGTATGATAAAATACAAGTTTTGTTTATGATAAAAATACAAGAGTTGGTTTTTGGTATTTCTATCATGCATATCCTTTAAACCAAAACCTTGTTATATGCTAGATATCAAAAACATAGATATTTCATTATGATTGTGTAGTGGATCATATCCATACACACTATGCTTTAATAAGTTCAAAATATCTTGTTTTTGTACTTTGTGAAGTTATGGAAAACAAGTTTTAGAAAAACATATTTTTAGAAAAACAGTTTTTATTGTGATTAAAACTATTTAGTGGATTTACTGTGAATTTATGGGATTTTTATTGAGTGAAAAGACCTATTTTCAAATCCCGTATCTGTGCAGTTCTGCACTGTGCCTGCCAGGCCAGTTCGGTCGACCGGGACGGTCGACCGCACCAAGGGCCGGTCGACCGGGCCCCGGTCGACCGATGTGCACAGACGTGCACGTCTGTTAGGCACAGTGGACGGTCGACCGAGCCGGTCGACCGGGTCTGAGAGCTCTGCTCTCGGTTGTTTCGGTCGACCGGGCCGGTCGACCGCTATTGCCCAACGGTCACATTTTTGACCGTTGGCGGTCGACCGGGCCGGTCGACCGGTGGCCTGTCAGGCTGCCACATCAGCCTAACGGCTAGTTTTTCCTAGGGGCTATATATACCCCATTTCTCCATTGTTTTGGCTAAGATTTTTAGAGCTAAAAATTCCAGACTTTCTCTAGTGTTTAAAAGAGTTTTAAAAGAGTTTTTAAGCCAAAAAGATTTCATCTTATTTGTTTTGGGTTTTTGGAAAATCAAAGAAAGCTAGGGTTTTGGGAGATTGTTTTGTTTTTCATTTTCTATCTTTTACAAGTGATTTCCCAAGTAGTTTTTCTTTGTTGCTGGTTTCCAAAAACACCTTGATTCCACACTTGAGCTATCTTCTATCCTAAACTATTAGGATCTTTTTTTGTGGAAAAAGAAAGAAAGAGAGTGTTTGAGGTTGTTGTTGTAAACCTCTAAGTTGTACACCCTTATTCTTGTTGTATCCCTCTTCGGTAGAGGTGATCGGGTGATTGGTTTGTGAGCCTCTTAGGTAGAGGTGTTTGTTGTAGTTGGCTACGGGCCGTATCCCTCTTCGGTAGAGGTGGATTGTGGTTGTATAGCCTCGGTGGCTTTGTAAGGTTGAGAGAGGAGTTTGGTACTCCTATAGTGGATTGGGAAATCCTACACGGTGGTGTAGGCGGGGATGTAGAGTTGGGTACTCGAACCTCGAAACAAATCTTGGTGTTTGCGTATTGATCCATTGTCTCTCTAACTCTCTCTCATTTATATTGTGCAAAGCATCATACTTCATATCATCATATCATATTTGCTTGTGTTGAGCATAACTCATATTGCCATATCATATTGCTTGTGTTGCCTTGCATTATTTCATATTGCTATATCCTTTATTGCTTGGCTTGATTGTGTGTGCACATTGCTTGGATTGCTTGTGTGTGTGCCTAACTTATACTCATCCAACAAGAGCTTCACATAGCACCTCAACCCATTTCAAGGGGAATCAAGGGGAGTTAGTCCAGAGCCTCGCAAGGGGAATTCGGCTACACTTGTTGTATTGTATTAGTTTGTGCATAATTTGCATTAGCTTCCGCATTTAGCGCACTTAGTTTGCATTAAGTTTCTTAGATTAGCACTTACACCTATTCACCCCCCCTCTAGGTGTTTTTCACTCTCTGCATTTGGCCAAATTCCTGCAAGAGGATCCACCAGAACCCGGAACTGATCGGGACTCAGTCCTTGCAGTCGATGCATGGACGCAAGGTGACTTCCTTTACCGAAACTATATTTTAAATGGACTGGATGACTCTCTTTACAATGTCTACAGTTTAATCACAACGGCAAAGAAGTTATGGGCCAGTGTTGATAAGAAGTACAAGACTGAGGATGCCGATACAAGAAGTTTATCGTAGGATGATTTCTGGAGTACAAGACGGTGGACAACAAGACTGTGACCAGTTAGGTGCAAGAGTTCCAACTTATCTTACACGAGATAGACGCTGAAGGTATAAATCTACCTGAAACTTTTCATGTTGCTACTATTGTGGAGAAACTCCCACTTGCGTGGGGAGATTTCAAGAACTACCTAAAGCACAAGCGCAAGGAGATGAAGTTGGAAGATTTTATTGTGAGGCTTCGAATTGAGGAGGACAACTGAAAGTCCGAGAAAAAGAGCAATAAGAACTCCTATGAGGCCAAGGCCAATGTGATCGAAGACTCAAAAGGGAAGCGTCAACTTTCAAAGGGTTAAAGCGGAAGAAGACTGCTCAAGGGTATAAAGGAAAGGTCCAAGAAGGCAAGAACATGCACTTCAAGGGAACTTGCTATATCTGCAATAAAGAGAGACATAAGGTGAATGAATATCGCAGCCATCTCAAACAGAACAAGATAAACCATCCACATACAAACTGACCGACCATGCATCGCTAAGCCTTTCAGCTGTGGTATCAGAAGTGAATCCGACGACCAACAATAAGATTGGTGGGTAGACACTGGGGCTACTCGGTACATCTGTTCTGAGAAATTGTTATTCTCTGAATATCAAAATCTAGAGCAAGATGAGCAGCTCTTCATGAAAAACTCAGCCGTCTCCAAGATTGAGGGAAAAGAGAAGGTCATCCTGAAGTGGACATCTGGGAAAGAGTTTACTCTGAACGATGTGCTACATGTTCCAGATATTCGTAAGAATCTGATCTCTAAATCAATACTTAATAAAAAAGGATTTAGAATGGTTTTCGAATCAGATAAATTTGTACTTACTAAGGCTGGGATGTATGTGGGTAAGGGTTATCTTATTGATGTCCTTTTTAAGGCCAATGCTGCAGTTGTGGACAAAAAATCAGTGTATTTGTACCTTAAACTTATAAATAAAGAAAAGTCTTCTTTTTATTTGCTTAAGTCTCCTATTTTATGGCATACTAGATTAGGGCATGTAAATTATAAGTTTTTAAAAACTTGTCTAATTTAGGATATATTCCTAAACTCAACTTGGAAGAAATTCGCAAGTGTGAGATTTATGTTGAGGCCAAGTTCGCGAAAAATTCATTTCACTCAATTGATCAAAATACAGAATCTTTAGGGTTAATTTACAGCGATTTGTGTGACTTGAAGTTTACGTCAACTAGAGGCGGAAAAAAATATTTTATTACTTTTAACTGTACAATATACTGTTATGTGTATCTTCTAAACAGTAAGAATGAGGCAATGAATATGTTTATAACATATAAAGCCGAAGTTGAGAATCAACTCAACAAGAATATCAAGATTCTAAAATTCGATCGAGGCGGAGAATATGAATCAAATGATTTTGGTGAGTTATGTGCTAAATATAGTATAATCCATCAAACTATAGTACCATATACTCCTCAGCTAAATGGAATTACTAAACGGAAGAACAGAACTTTGAAGGAGATGGTTAATTCTATGTTCGTAAGTTTTCGAGCTCCGCAGAACTTGTGGGGGGAAGCTCTATTAACTACAAATTATATTCTAAACAGAGTACTCCACAAGAAATTTGGTCTTGTACTATTTGAGTTATGGCATGGAAGGACACCTTCCTACCATTACCTCAAAATGTGGGGCTGCCTTACAAAGGTACTAGCACCATTGCCTAAAAAGACTAAATTGGGAGTAAGAACTATGGACTGCATATTTATAAACTATGCCTTGAATAGTAGTGCCTATAAATTTCTGGTTCATAAATTAGAAATACCAGATATTCATGTAAGCATGATTATCGAATCTAGAGATGATGTGTTCTTTAAAGACATCTTTTCATATAAACGGAAACAGAAAGACTTCTGGGAAAAGAACACATGAGATGGGGTTCAGAGACGAAAGCCCCAAAGAACCGATCGTTAATGCGAAAATTGAACCAAGACGAGGTCAGAGATCTAGAATCTCAAAATCTTTTGGTCCAGATTTCATAGCATATGCTATTAAAAGCGAGCCTCAAGCATTTAAAGAGGCTATGTCTACCCCAGAAGCACAAATGTGAAAAGAAATTATAAGTAGCGAAATAGAATCCATACTAAGTAATCATACTTGAGAATGGCAAACTTGCCTCCTAGCAGTAAACCAATTAGAAATAAGTAGATTTTTAAAAGAAAATTAAAATCCGATGGATCTATCGATAAGTACAAGGTTAGATTAGTAGCCATGGGTTATCGACAAAAGGAAGGACTTGACTACTTTGATACTTATTCACCAGTAACAAGAATAACCTCCATTTGGATGTTAATTGCAATTGCAGTATCGCATAACTTAGATATTCATCAAATGGATGTCAAGACTGCATTCTTAAACGGTGAATTGAATGAAGTAATATATATGGAGCAACCTGAAGGATTTACAGTCAAGGGCTAAGAACACAAGTGTGTAAATAGGTAAAATCCTTATACGGTCTAAAACAGACTCTAAAATAATGACATGAGAAATTCGATAGTGTCATGATTAAAGATGGATTCACTATCAATGAATATGATAAGTATGTTTACACTAAAATAGTTAGAAATACATGTATCATTGTTTGTCTTTATGTAGATGACATGTTGATACTTGGGACTAATATTGAAATTATTAAGTCCATTAAAAGAATGCTATCCAACTATTTTAACCTAAAGGATCTGGGAGTTTCTGATGTAATTTAAGAATTAAAATCACAAGAACACTAGATGGAATCAGTTTATCTCAATCTAATTACGTGGATAAGATGACAGAGAGATTCAAGGATCATAAGATAAAGGAGAATACAAATCCTTTTCTCTCACACATCCACCTTCGTAAGAATACAGGAACTGGAGTACGCCAGTTGGACTATTCTCAGATTATCAAAAATTTAATGTATTTAATGAATTGCACTAGACCCGATATTACTTACGCTGCAAGCAAGTTAAGCAGATACACTAGTAACCCTAGTGATGATCATTTGACTGCTCTACTATGAGTATTAGGTTACATATCACATACTAAGGAATATGCCTTGAGATATGGACAGTATCCATCTGTACTTGAAGGATACAGTGATGCTAATTGGATTGCAGATTCTGAGAAATTAAAATCAACTAGCGGATACGTATTTACTCTAGGAGGAGCAGTGGTGTCTTGAAAATCTTCCAAACAAACATGTATTGCCCGTTCCACTATGAAATCAAAATTCATAACCTTAAATAAGGCCGGAGAAGAAGCAGAATGGCTTTGACAGTTTTTGAAAGATATACGATTATGGCCAAAGCCAGTGTCCGCTATATACATTCACTATGATAATCAAGCAGCTATATCTAGGGCACAAAATTTTATATATAACGGTAAGTCTAGACATATTCATCATAACATAATACCGTTAAGCAGTTACTCTCAAATAGAATTATCTCTATTGACTTTGTCTCGTCAAAAGATAATTTAGCGGATCCGTTTACCAAAGGTTTAAGTGGAGAGCGTATAAACTGCGCATCGAGGGGAATGGGTCTAAAAGTCTAACCTTACCGAGTCAGCTTAATGAAAATCTCACTTAGCGACTGGAGATCCCACAAACTAAGTTCAAGAGGAAAAACTAGTTAGATTGACTCAACAAGTAAGCACTCGGAGCTTGACTCCAATCCATTCCTAAGGTGCACACAAGTTCTTTCAACAAGTAGATTAAAGATAGCTTAACTCTTTTAATGATGCTTGTATCTTGTTATTAAAACAAGTGGAGTAAATTAGACAACTCTTAATAGGACAATCACCTATGTGAGTATAGAGCTGGGTCGGCTCTTTGAGAATTTCTATAGAAGTTGTTATTCCCTAAAGATACTCTTTTAAACTAAGAATGTCCAGGGTCAAAATGGACACAACCGAGAACTAAAGTTGATTTGAAAAGTTTCTGTGTGGAGCTTGTTGACTTGGCTTACACTAACGGCTAACAGTTCAAGACTTAGTTCACTGATTAGCCAGTAAGTCCGATAAAACTTTCGCTATGAAAGGTTCAAGACCTAATTCACCTATCCTGATGCAGTTTCTTTTTAAAGTACCTTCCCTATAGAGTCAGTCTTTTTGTGTGTCAATTCCTTGAATCTTCATTCATTGTGGGAGATTGTTGAAAAATATGAAGAATTAAATGTGAATTTTTGAGTTGAATTACGGCGAGATCCGTTGATAGAATCAATTGGATAATGGTTGGAGCGTATTCTCCTTCCATTGGGGATGAACGTGGAATATTCACATGTTCAATTCTGACTTCGAATGAATGAGATATTCAAGTCTAAACTTTGCCTAATTCAAAAGCCAAAGGGGACTAAAGGTAGCTAAAAGCATTTGTCTCATAATGGATATGGGATGAAAGTTTGTGTTTAAATAGAGAAAAATGGGAGCAAAGGGTGTGCCTTTTGGGTACTTGGAGTTTTCGCGCGCGATTAGCGGAAAACAATGCCCGCTGGCGCGTTGGCGGCCGGTTGGCCGGCGCCGGAGCCCAGAGCCCGAGGCTCGGGTTCGGGTCCCTACCCGGTCCGGTTCATTTTGAACCGGGCCTCACGGGCACGGTGTTACAGCGAATCTCGCCCGCTCCATCCGGACCCATGCAACGGCTGAAAGGAAACTGCACGCAAACCGTTATAACGGTCTATGCGGTTCCTGCTTGGAACGATCCTTGCAACGGTTCAGACCGAACTGTTGTAACCGTTCGGAGTCCAAATTACACCCCTGCCCTTCCCAGAGCGCTATTTACCCTTCCCAGAGCGCTATAAATAGCGCTCCTTTCTTTCATTTTAGAATACATAGCGGAAAAAAATGCATCTCTCTCCCTTCTTCTGAAACTCGGATTCCAAAGTGAAAGTGAAGAAGTAACTCAGATTCTGCAGCAAGATTCGTTCTGAAAGAAGGCTCAGAAAATTCAACAGATTCTTTAATAGAATTGTTGTCTGAATCTGTGACTTCCAAAGAAGAATATTCTTTTATCTCCCTCCTTTCTCCACAGTGGGTGTTCCTCCAAAGTAAAGACAAATATTCTCCCTGAGATTTGTCTTGCTCTACTGCATTAATAATCTTGTGAAGGTACTAGTTAACTACAGTTCGACCTTACGGTAATTTGGTAGTGCTATCCAAATGCCGTGAATGAGTGTTGTATCTTAGGAGACCAGCGTCCAGTATAGCACCGTAGTAGGGGACGTAATTATCTTAAGGAGAATAGCTATAAGAGTACCTCACTCCAAGTACTGTATAAGTGAATTAATATTCTTTATACAGGGGTTATACTGATCTATAGTATATTAAGACTGACTTATACCAGTCTAATTGGTGTTTAACCAAGGAAGGTAACTGAAAGGTGGTTCTGTAATTAAGGAACGTTCTATTAAACGGAATAGGCTTGTCAATGGGTCGGGTCCAGACCCAGACCCGACCCAATTAAGCAGGTATGGAAAGGGCTGCTCTGGACCCATACCCGTTTACCCGTATACCCGATTATTAAATGGGATGAGTCTGATTTTACTTGAACCAGACCCGATTACCCATTTACCCATTTCAAAACATAAATATAAATAATTCTAATAGAATTAAAACCCTAGAGATCTAGGCTCCAGACTCCATGAGTAAATGATCCCTTTGTGCTTTAAGTGTTGAAGATTGTTGGTTAATTAGTGGATGATCCTATTATTGTGTTTCCCCAAATAAATTAGGGGGCCTTGTTTTAAATTTTTTTCTTTATTAAAGTCTTTCATAGAAAATTTTTCCTCCACTTCTTGCACATGGTTGCATTTCATCCTTTATTGATATTAAAACATGCTTTCTTTCTTTTTACAAAAGTTTTTTCCCCTCCCTTCATGTGTTTTTGTTACTGTTTTTGTTTATGTATCTTGTTTTTTTCCTTTTGTTATGAGTTCGGGTAAATGAGTCTGGACCCGTGGGTACAACGGGTCCGGGTATGGAAACCCACATTCTAGACCCGCGGGTAAACGGGACGGGTATGGTACCCTCTTAGGTAAATGGGTCCGGGTCTGGTATCACCTGTACCGCCCCGAACCGGATCCATTGACAGGCCTAGAACGGAAAACCTCCTACCTGATATTCACCGACCGGTCAATTATATCGGTGATATTGATTAGTTGTCAGATTGATTTCTAGAACAACAACTTATCGAGGCACGAAGAGTCGCTATATTTTGGATAGTTTACTCTTCCCCAACTGTGCATCTAGTTCACGGTGATCTAACATCGATGATACAACGAGAAGTCTTACTCATTAGATCTCGTGTTGTGCACTCAACATTCAAGCTTGTTGCCAAGAGAATCATCTTTTGCCCAGAGAGAAGAAGATTGTGAGGGGACGCAAAAAAACTTTTTAGAAAGAAGTATGAGGGAGACAAGCTTGTTTGTTATGTGTTTTTCTGAAGAGAAAATGTTGTATTTATACCCTTCCAGAACTAGAACGATCGTCACATTGGAATCTCTGTATCAGAAAGATTGCGAGAAACGCGAACATAGTTGTGAGTTGTTGCGAGATAGGTGACATAGTTGCGAGTCGCTGCGCACGCCGCGATCGTGATCTAATCTGATTCAACAAAAGGAAGAAAAAAATATTATTAAAAAATAATTATACTTGAGTGGCAAAACCTAAGTCCTTGCAGGTGTTGTTGCAGGACAGGTGATCGTGTTTGCGAGTGACGCGCATGCCGTGATCGTGATCTCACTAGACGCAACAAAAAAAATATTATTAAAAAATAATTATACTTGAGTGAAAGCACCTGGCACAGCCGCAAGACCCGAACCCAGATTTCACCCGAACCCAATTTCACGCCCTGCACGTGCGTAACACATGGACGCACACATGCTTAAAGGGTTATCGGCACGAGCGCGGGTTCCAAGGGTGAATTGCATCGCGTGCGTGTACAAAGCCAAACTAGATCTCAAGTGGAGGGTGCACATGTTTCATTATAACCTCAATGGGATTTGATATTCTATTTCATGTGAGACTAAATAATATTACTTTTAGCGTGCTCACTCTATTATTCAAAATCAAATTTTAGATTGAAAAATCCAGCAAAACCCATATATTGTTATACTAGCCATAACCAATGTATATACTAGAGATAACCAATGTATAGATTTTCGTACGTGATTCTCCTCAGCGGCAGCAGGAAATTAAGAAAACTGTGACAACTAGAATTATCTTCTTGGGTACTGGTTAACTAATCCAGTAAATTAGTTTTAAACTTGTCTAATTACTAAAAGTTAAATTGTGGGAAAAAAAGACATACATTATTATGATTTCGTAAAGACCCCCGCCCTATTGAACTGAGTAGAAATTCCCCATATACTAGGGGTGAGCAGAATTCGGTTATAACTGAAATGACTGATCGAAATCCGAAACTGAACCACTCTAATTTGGTCGCGTTTCGTTTCTGGGTTCCGAAACACTAGCCCGATCGAACCGATCCGAATCTCTCACCCCTATATATCATCTCACCAAAATTCAGTTTACTGAATCATGTGAATCATGTGGTTCATAACAAAAACTGGTGAAAACTTATCTTATTACTTCTACTAATAATATTTATTTTTAGTTTGAACATGTGAAAGTTATGTTAAGTACACCATCACACAATTGAGAATAATATTTATATTTGTACAGTTCTTTCGTTTGCATTCTTGTCATTAGAAGTTAGTAAAAATTGTGTGAGTTTTGATAATAAGACCCAAATAAAAAGTTTTAGAATATGAAATTTTCAATTCACATTGAGCTTAGAGTCTTTTTCTTTTTTTTAATTTGGGTATTGGATATTTGAGATTAGGATATTAGAGAATGATAATATAATGGTGATTAAAAATGACAGGAAATGGTGAAAATATATTAGCCTAACTGAAAAATCGAAAAACCGAATCGAACCGAGTCGATTCGATTCGGTTCAATTCCTAAGTCTAATTGGTTCGGTTCAATTTTGCAAAAATTAACAAAATTCAAATCGAACCGTCCAATGCTCACCCTGCCATAAATTATCAAAGTAAACAAAAATAGTCTATACTATTTTAAGACCTGATAAAAATTCTTTTATTTTATTGAGTTTAGAGAAGGAAATACTTTTACAGAAGATATGGAAAAAAAATCTTTATGTATTATTATAATACATGAGTGTTTTATGTTGAATTTAATGGTGTAAGTAGATTTTTTACTCATTTCAATAACTCAGGTGACATGAATCTTGATAGCACAGAGGGTTTTCTGCAACATACCAATTATCGAATTTGCATGCTCGGATATGCGAACAATAGCAAAAAGAAAAAAAAAAGTTCACTCCATTGCCATCATCTAGATATAGAGGAGAGCTGGTTAACTCCTCCGCACGAAGGACCAGGATGGTCCTTCGTGTGCTTTGGGCTGTCCATCACAGATGATGGATGGCCTGAATGGCAGAGAGAGAAAAAGGTGTTTTGTGATGAACCCACAAAAGTTTTTTTTCTTTTTTTCTCTCTTCTCATCCGGCTGCCCATCAGCTATGATGAACGGCGCACAGCGTGCAAAGGACCATCCGTTGATTCGCATGAAGAAACTAACCCGCTCCCATATCGGGGGGGAGACCACGCGGCATCACGTGATTCTGCGGGCACATCCGTAAATAGGAGAAAAACCAAACAAAAATGGCGTACAGTACAGAGAGAAAGGGAGAGAGAAGAATATGCATGCGACAGCTGTGACATTGATCCAAACACGCCATGCAGACGTGTCACCCAAAATGAAATGCCGAACTCACTGTCAACTGCGGCTACTCAGTCTAATCCTGTCAACGTGTACGGTGACACTAACAACTAATCAACGGTCTGGATCTCTTCTTTCATGATCTTGATACAGATTTGGAATCGAGAGATGAAAATGAAAAGGTAGTCAGTTGGATGTCAGTTGGATGTCAGCTGGGTTTGGTTACCAGAAGGCGGTGAACTGCGTTGAGTTGAGCTGTAACGATTTGGAGATGCCACGATTTTATTTTATTGCTTTTTATATAGTTTTTTGTTAGAATTTTTTTGACAATAAAACCTGTAGGAAAAATACAAAATCTTCACAACTAAAAAGCCCAAATATAATGAAAAAGAAAATGGTGAGAGACAAAACTTATCGAGACACAAATAATCACTATATTTAGGATAGATTACGCCTGTCTAGCGGTGCATCCAGTTCACGTTGATCTAACCCCGATGATACAACGAGAAATCTTACTCGTTAGACCTCGTGTTGTGCACTCGGCATCAAAGCTTGTTGCTACGAAAATCATTTTTTTGCTCAGAGATAAGAAGATTATTGTGAGGGGCACCTACTTTTAGAAAGAAGTATGAGGGAAACGAGATTGTTTGTTGTGTGTTTTTTCTGAAGGGAAAAGATTGTATATATAACCTTTCAGAATTAGAACGATTATCTCGTTGGAATCTCCGTATCAGAAAGATCGCGAGATACGCGAACGTAGTTCCGAGTTATTGCGAGATATGAGATCATGGTTGCAAGTAGTTGCGCACGTCACGATCGTGATCTCATCTGATTCAACAAAAAAAAAAGGAAAAATATAATTAAAAAATAATTATACTTGAGTGGCAAAACCTAAGTCAATGCAGGTGTTGTTGCGAGATAGGCGATCATGGATGCGAGTGTTGCACACACCGTGATCGTGATCTCAGCAGCAACAAAAAAAATATTATTAAAAAATAATTATACTTGAGTAGCAAAACCTGGGTCAACTCATCCAAACCAGATTTCACCCCCCGCACGTGTGTAACACATGCACGCACACATGCTTAAAGGGTTACTGACACGGGCTCGGGTTCCATTGGGGTGAGTTGCATCTCATGCGCGTACAAAGTCACACTAGATCTCAAGTGGATGAATACATGTTTCATTATAAATTTAGTGAGATTTGATATTTTATTTTACGTGGGACTAAGTAACGTTACCTCTAAGTGCTCACTCTATTATTCGTCAAATTTTAGATTCAAAAATCTAACAAAACCCATATATTGTTATCCAATGTATAGATTTTAGTGCGTGAATCTCCTCAGCAGCAGCAGGAAACTTAAGAAAACTATGATAGCTAGAATTATCTTCTTGGCCACTGGTTAACTAATCCAGTAAATTAGTTTTAAATTTGTATAATTACTAAAAGGTTAATTGTGGGGGTGTTAATCTCACATTAAGGTGGCCCACTACCCTTATATTTATTATTGGATTCCATAATTAAAGCCTAACTGATATTATGTATGCCCAAATATAAAGGTTACATTGTATAAAGTTTATAATAGTCATATGTGGTATTAAGGGCCATGATGAGTGGTTTTATCACATATGGTTAATTGCAAATGTAAGACCCACTTCTCTCCTCTTGAAAAGAATACAACCTTCCCTTTTGTGGAAAAACCATCATCATATTGAATTGGGGTTTGTGAAAAGAGAAAGAGACAGAGAGAAGAAGGTGTTGCAATTAGGGTTTGCAAGGATCAAGGAAAAGATTTGGATCTTCATCAACATACCTTCACTATTCCTCTAATGGCTTCAGGTATGTGTTTAATTGTGTATTCATTTCTTGAGATGCATTTGATTCTAGATCCATGGGCAATTTAATCTACATGAAGTTCCTTAAGCATTATTAAATTTCTAACATTTGGTATCAGAGCTTTGTTTAAGAATCAATACATCTCAGAATTAAGATTATGGGAAATTAGGGTTTTTGATTAACAGTTCAAAAATCAAATTTTTGATCATTTAATTGTAGAATTTTAAGAGGATTTAGTAGCCTTAATATTCTATTAATATTCCTCTAATTGTGCAATTAATTGGGATCAAAATTCAGTAATAGAAACCCTAATTTTTCATATTCTAATGGGTTCAGTCGTCGAAACAGAAACCGCATTTGATAACTGTTTCGTCGACTGTTAGTCGACTTGCCCGAAACACCAGTCGACTAAGTCTCTTTTCAGAAAGTTGAGAACTCTCTGTTTTACTACAGGAGTCGACTTGATTTTTTGAGTAGTCGACTAATAAAACTTATAGTCGACTTATTCCCTTGCTATAGTCGACTAACAGGTTGACCCGAGAGTTGTATGATTTTCTGTTTCTCTGTTAGTCGACTAACCTTTATTTTGTGGTCGACTTGCTTTGCCTTAGTCGACTAACCTAAAACTTATAGTCGACTTATCTTGTCCCAAGTCGACTAGTAGTTCCTTGACCAGTCGACTAATGTTTGTTTAAGTTCAATCATAAATATATGTTGCACATTTGAGATTATTGTGTTAATATTGATTGAATGGTCAAGTAATAAAATTGGAGTATTATAGCATTACTCAAATAAAAGGTTAGAGAATATTATTGGTTAGTTTTATATTCATACGGTTTATTGATTTAGCAGTTGCCAAAGTGACCTATATTAGTAAGCATTATGAATATACAACTACATAAAAGACTTGTCAATGAGGGTGACATTAAAGACAATAATATTCTCGATGGCGGTTCTAGTTAGGAGATTGGGACTTGCCCAAAGGAAAGCCTCTTTCAAATAATTATGAACCGGGTAAGGTAGTGTAATTTATGCAACTTAGTGGTGTAGAATTGGATACCCAAAGGTAACATGACTTACTGTCTAAGTGGCATAAATTATATTAGACCTACATAGGTGATAAAAGTTCTCACCTGTAGAGTGAACGCTGGATATGCTTAGGTTTCGCCCAAAGGAGAAATCAAAGTGATATCAATAGTTCATCTTCATAAAATTTAAAGTTTTTGTATTGATTCGAGGCCTTAATGTGAGCTTGTCCTATTTTGTTTCAGTGAACGTTCCCACTTCCCTTCACTCTCATGCAACTAGCATTCCAGCCCTGGATGGTACAAACTTTTCTGAATGGTTTGAACATGTCCAATTCACACTGGGTGTACTGGATCTTGACATGGCTCTACTAGTTGAGAAACCTGAGGAAATCACTGCTGAAAGTACAACAGATCAGGTTAGTCATGCCAAAGCTTGGGAAAGGTCGAACAGACTCTGTCTCATGTTCATTAAGATGACCATTGCTAACAATATCAAGACTTCACTCCCTCAAACTACTAATGCATCAGAACTTTTAACTGCTGTAAAAGACCGGTTTAAATCTGCTGATAAGTCATTAGCTGGCACCCTTATGGCTGAACTAACTACCATGAAATATGATGGTAGTAGAGGAGTCCAACAACACATTCTTAATATGACTGATAAAGCTGCAAAGTTAGGAACACTGGGAATGAAAGTGGATGAATCCTTCTTGGTACAGTTCATCCTCAACTCACTTCCTCCTCAGTTCGGACCATTCAAGATTCACTATAATACTCATAAGGATAAGTGGAATCTGATTGAGCTGACTGGTATGTGTGTTCAAGAGGAAGTGAGACTGAGGCAAGAAGGACATCACTCAGTGTTGGCAGTATCTCAAGGAGCTATACATAAGAGAGAAAAATATGGAAGAGGTAAGAGGTTTCCACCAAAGAAGGGAAATGAACCTAGGGAAAGTAACCAGGGTCATGGAAAGATTTTCACTGTCAAATGCTACTTTTGTGGCAGAAAAGGACATGTGAAGAAGGACTGCAACAAGAGGAAGGCTTGGTTCGAAAAGAAAGGTATAAATCCTTCTTTTGTATGTTATGAATCAAATCTTGCTGAAGTTCCTTCTAATACTTGGTGGATTGACTCTGGAGCCACAACTCACATAACTAATTCAATGCAGGGATTCCTTACAACCAGGAAACCGAAGGAAAGTGAGAGATTTGTCTTTATGGGGAACCGTCTCAAAGTGGAGGTCGAGAATGTTGGAACTTATCGACTACTATTAGAGACGGGTCATCAGATGGATCTTGTAGACACTTTTTATGTACCTTCGATTTCTAGGAATTTAATGTCATTATCCAAATTAGATGTTGTTGGATATTCAGTTTTATTCAGTTGTGAAAAACTCAATTTAATGTTTAATTCAATGTCGGTTGGACATGGAATTTTATGTGATGGTTTATATAAAATTTCCTTGAATGATGAGTTTGCACAATCTCTTTTAACCCTGCATTCAAATGTTGGTTCTAAACGTGGCTTAATTAATGAAAAATCCTCTATCTTGTGGCATAGACGACTGGGGCATATCTCCAGGGATAGAATTGTAAGATTAGTGAAGAATGAAATTTTGGATAACCTAGACTTCACTGATTTTGGTTTGTGTGTGGATTGCATAAAAGGAAAGCAAACCAAACACACCAAGAAAGGTGCCACAAGAAGTAAAGAGCTTCTTGAGATTATTCATACAGATATTTGCGGACCACTCTCTATTCCATGTTTTACTGGAGAGAGATACTTCATTACCTTTATAGATGATCTGTCTCGTTATGGTTATGTATATCTAATTCATGAAAAGTCTCAGGCTGTTGACATCCTTGAGGTGTTCATTACAGAAGTCGAGAGACAATTAGATAGAAAAGTTAAAATCATAAGATCAGATCGAGGTGGTGAGTTTTATGGAAGATATGATGAGTGAGGACAAAATCCTGGCCCATTTGCCAAATTTCTAGAAAAGCATGGTATTTGTGCTCAATACACAATGCCAGGTACGCCTCAGCAGAATGGTGTTGCTGAAAGGCGAAACCGAACACTTATGGATATGGTTAGGAGCATGATGAGCTTCTCTAATGTACCTAATTCATTGTGGAATGAAGCCTTAAAGACTGCTATGTATATCTTGAATAGGGTTCCTAGTAAAGCAGTCCCAACAACTCCTTTCGAGTTGTGGACTGGTAGGAAACCTAGTTTAAGACATTTACATGTTTGGGGTTGTCCAGCAGAGGCTAGAATATATAATCCATAAGAAAAGAAATTAGACTCAAGGACCATATCTGGGTATTTTATTGGTTATCCAGATAAGTCTAAAGGGTACAAATTTTATTGTCCTAACCATAGTACAAGAATTGTTGAAATTGGTAATGCCAGATTCCTTGAGAATGGCGAAATTAGTGGGAGTGATGAACCAAGAAAGGTAGATCTTGAAGTGATAAGGGTAAATATCCCAATACCCTTTACTTCAAGAGAAATTGTTGTCCCTCAGCTTGATCATCAAGCTGAGATACCAGAACAACATAATGATATTGGTTCACCACTTCATGAGGATATCGCCATTGAAAATGTTGTAGAACCACCACAACCGACATTTTTGAGGAGATCTCAAAGGGAAAGAAAATCTGCCATTTCAGATGATTATGTGGTGTATCTACAGGAATCTGATTTTGATATTGGGATTAATAAAGATCCAGTTTTATTTCACAAGCCATAAAAAGCAATGATTCTAGTAAATGGATTGATGCTATGAATGAAGAGTTGAAATCTATGGACCAAAACAAAGTCTGGGATCTCGTCGAATTGCCTAATAACTGTAAGACAGTCGGGTGTAAATGGGTCTTTAAGACAAGCGCGACTCCAAAGGCAATATCGAACGATATAAGGCCAGACTTGTGGCTAAAGGTTTCACTCAGAAAGAAGGCATTGATTATAGAGAAACCTTCTCTCCAGTATCAAAGAATGACTCTTTTAGAATCATTATGGCCCTTGTAGCTCATTATGATTTGGAGTTACATCAAATGGATGTGAAAACAGCTTTTCTGAATGGAAATTTGGATGAGGAAATTTACATGGAACAACCTGAAGGGTTCGCAAAGAAAGGAAAAGAACACTTGGCTTGCAAATTACAGAAATCCATCTACGGACTGAAACAAGCTTCCAGGCAATGGTATATAAAGTTTAATGATACCATTACCTCTTTCGGATTTACAGAAAACACTGTTGATCAGTGTAACGCCCCGATCCTGGCGGATACGGAGACATTACTGCAACGTATATACGCAAGTCAGAAGTACCTTCACGTATATACGCTAAGCATCAGTACAGGCAAGAATCAGAGTACGGAAGCAAGTGGTGCATTATACATTCCAACACATGAGTACAATTACAAAGTTATCACCAGAGGTGATCCAATATTACATGAATATTACATCACTGACATGCGCAATTGCGAGATTACAAGCAGATGTACATGAATGAATAGTACAAAAGGGCACTCACGAGTTTACTAAAGGAAAACTCGAGAGGCACACAGGGGGCCTGGAAGAATAGAGCTCTGAACGGTCTGCTGGGGATTCACGCTTCAGCTGCGCCACTCTGATCAACAACAGGGAGAATCCACACGCTCCAAGCTCCTTGACCTGGACATGAGAATCCAGGGGAGTCAGATGAAACTCCCCAGGCGAGTGGTGAAGCAAAAGCCAAGTGGCGAGCAAGGGTAAGCACATGTAAAGCGATAAGACCAAGTATAGCCGAGGACGAGCAAATCTGATTGTATGGTTTCAAATCACGGCTCCATAAGACTAGTACGTCGAAGGAATAATCCAAACAAGGAAACCCTCATCTATATACCCTTATCTTATGTCACCATAATCTAAGCACATACAATCCAATTGTACTCTGGGCATGATAAGATAATGAACAGGAGGCAAGTGGATACAAGGAATAAAGTAGAGCATGAGCAGTTAATGTAATAATAACCATAAAACCGGAAATCCGATGAAAAAATCAGTACAAGCAAATATGATGAGGCATATCACAGATTCAAAGCCGTTTAAGCTGCAGGCTTCAGTATGCGTCCCATTCCACATACCTCTACTTACAACTTAAAGAGCCGGTTATTAGACACTTTATTATTACTCGTCTTACCCTGATATCTAGCTATGTGAACTAGCGTCCCAGCACACATAGATCCATATCCGAGTAAAGCAAGGTTGTTATTGGAAACCAGCGGGGGTATCAACGAACTATGTTTACAGTGGGTCCCGTGCTTGCCCGGGACCACGGTCCAGGGTGTTCCGTTGCTTGGTGACGGAACCAGCCGCAAGGCCTATCAGGAGGGACTTATGTATGCCCTTTATCATGATTCAGGAGGAGGGAGCCAGCACTCCCCTCGGTCGCCTGGAGGCCCACAGGTCAGACCGGAAGTTTTAGTTGCACAACATGCCTAATACCACTGTAAACACGAACACATATTGATAGCCGCATGTTTCCCCCGACCCGATGCAAGTTGTTCCTTTTATGATTTATTAGGTTAATTATCCATTTACGGGAATAACAAGAGCAGGACATGATCAGGAATTCAGGAGTTCAGGTCACTGTATATAATACAGGATAACAGGTCACTGTACATAGTACAGGATAACAAGACAGGGTTCCCGTAAATGTGATAATCACAGGTCAAGTATATCATGCTGAGTATCAAGGGATAGCATGACAAGATGGTGATATTAGACAGGTAACCAGTCATGTCAAGAGATTGATATAGTCCGGTGGCAAGCCATGTCATAACAAGGGGTCTTGCCAAGTAGTAGCATGTCAGGTGTTAGATGATAATACATCAGTTGTCAGGTGATATACATGTGTTAAATAGTAACATGCATAAATGACAGGTATGAAGAAATGACACGGTGGTAGAATAGTAGCTGAGCACAACAAAGCGGAGCTGAGCAAGCTGGAAGTACAGACAGCAAACAGTATTTAACACTGGAGCGTCTGGCGAGGTTACCGGGACGACTCGACTGAAGTACGAGCGATAAATCCGGCAGCAACTCGCCTAGACGAATCTAGTGGTAAAGCGCTGAACGCTGATCATGATAACCAGGCGGAGCTGAACAAGCTGGAGGCATAAGCAGCGAACAGAGTTTAGACACTAATACGCTCTGCGAGGCTACCGGGGCACTCGGATTAAGATACGAGTGGGGAATCCGGCAGCAACTCGCCTAAACGAATTTAGTGAATAAAGCACTGAGTGCTAAGCATGCTCACCAGGCGGAGCTGAGAAACCTGACGATCCCAATCACGCCTCTTCCGAGACAGTGAGGGACCAGAGGCTGAACTGAGAGACCTGCCGGTCCCAATCACATCTCTTTCGAGATAGTGAGTGACCGGAGGTTGAAGGGTTCGGAAGCCAAGTATGGTATAAGGCAGTACAATACATCACAGGCATGGTATATGTACCAGAAGGAAACTACCCTAGTACAAGCATTCGTCACAGAGCAATACATGTCCAGATATAGGCACTCGGCCATACACAATACAGGGACTCAGCCCAATACAAAATACATGGAAACATAAAGTAAAATACATATCGACCCGACAAAGCGGGGAATCCCAAATGGAGGCGAGAGCGAGGACACTCGCCTAAATCACCGGAAAGCCGATAAGTCTGGAATCCATGGAACTTGTGCACGCGCCATAATTATAATAATATATAAATATTTAGAGGAAGAAAGTGAAGAGGAGAGAGGAGATACAGGGAGACGCGGGTTTTGGAAGTGAGACGCGAGGGTCGCAGACGCGGGAGTTAGCGTCGCGAGAATAACAGACACGGGAATCACAGACGCGGAAATAGCAGACGCGGGGTTCGCGTCGCAAGATGCCTCAAACGCGAGGTCTGCGTTCAAGTGCGGACGCGAGGGAAACGCGGACGCGGACGTGGGTTCTGCGTCGCGTTAACACAAGAAGAACACAAACGCGGGAACCACAGACGCGGGGATCGCGTCGCGATGGTGTCATAAACGCGGGGTTCAAGTCCCGTGCCCATGAAGGAAATGCGGACGCGAGTATAAACTCAGCGTCACGCCAATACAGAAACGCGCGGAGCGCGTTAAGGGATTGCCCAGACGCGGGGTTGAGATCCGCGTTAGGAAAGTCTTAGCGAGGAAAAATCACCCGCCAACAAGATTCCTTGCTGTGCTCGACGAAGGGAAGTTCGGCCCCAATCCAAAAGGAGGGTACCGGCCCTAAGTCTTGCCAACGGAGAGGAACACGGCCCCAATCCAAAAGGAGTGGCCGGTTCTAAGTCTTGCCAACGGAGAGGAACACGGCCCCAATCCAAAAGGAGTGGCCGGTTTCTCACAAAGTGATGGAAGGAGGTTGAAGGTGGTGAAGTTTGGTGAAGAAGTTGTGGAGAAGATGGAGTTTGGATAAAAAAAGGAAGCAAAAGAAGGAGCTTTCTCTCTTGGTGGCTTCTCGGTTGGCTGCAGGAAGCAAGGAAGAAGAAGGAGAAGTAAAATGAAGAGAGAGAGAAGGAGAGGGGGTATTTATAGAAGTTGGATTATGAAGGGATACAATTAAACAAAGGTGAGGGGGTTATTTGCAAGATTGAGGGGGATTTGATGTCTCTTGGCCACATGGCCGTTGTGATGATGAGAGGGGTTGGAATATCAAGGAGGAGACTTTTTTTGGAAGAGAGGCATTTAATGAGGAGAGAGAAGGGGGATAAAATAATGATGGTGCACATAAAAACACAAAAGAACAAGGAAGGGGATTCTTGCGTTTCCCACATTGAAACGCAGCCCTCTCTCTCTCTTGACCAGCAATGATGATGAGGGGAGTGGGGTGTCTTGGAAATGATGTTTTGGAAGGGAAGAATTAATGAAGAGAGAGAAAAAGGATATCATAATGATGTTGCATACTATATAAGACAAAAGAGGCAAGGATGAAACTTGCGTTTCTTCCCACACAAAACGCAGCCCTCACCTGCGTTTGGGCAAAATGGTTTAAACGCGGGGATTAGGCCGCGTTTAGGGAAAGATGCCAAAGCTGCGTTTGACAGAGGAGAGAGAAAGTCATGATAATTGATGGGATTTGATCTGAAGTGCATTAAATGCGGAATGGGGAGGATCTTCACAATAAATGCGGAATCCCAGGTTGGTGAGATCCGCGTTTAAGGAAGGAGAGAGAAAATGGGAAAAGACAAAGTGGAATATATGGGACAATCTCCTCGGTATCTGGGAAAATACCGGAAAAGCCCAAAAATAAAGTAATCCGGAAAGTCTCCCAAAAATTCCCAAAAATCATAAATATTATAAAATAATTTTTGGTGAAATCGGTTTTCAAAGATTCAATCTCATTTTCAAGATAAAAAATCATAAGGTAAACCGTCAATCTCGGTATACACCGGATTGGCCGGATTTTGATAAAATCTGATAAATTCCAGAAATTGAATTTAGATAGGAAATATGATTTTAAGAAATAATGTCTAAAGGCCCTTTTGGTAATTCCAAACCATTTGTAAATTAAAAATCCGGGAATCGGTCAACGGTACTGGCCGACACCGGTTTTGAAGATTTACCATTTAATCCAAGAAAATTTCAGAAAATCATAGAAAATCTAAAATATTGGAAAATGATGTTTAAAACTGAAATCGGTCAAATCGGAATACCGGAATGCCCAAATCGAGCAATACTCTAGGATCGGGCCCTCGGTTCAGACTAGGGCTGATTCCGAGTCCACGAATCCAAATCCAAGACAAAACGTTCATATGATTAATTCATAATACAAAACAAATACAAGAAGTAAATCGAAATATACGATCGAAAAATCTGGATACGCAACTAAGTACGTATTCCGGGAGCGGGGTGTTACATTCCATCCACCTTACAAAAAATTGCGTCCTCGCAATTTCGATAAGGGGTGAAATGAACACAAAAAGGTAGGAATGAGGATTATGCCAATCAAGATATGAATAACTATGAGTTGTTCCCCAGATTGACTGAACAACTAACTCAGGACTAAAGCATCTCTGCACTTCTGCCGTATATATACATCCTCTGACGGTGCTATAATAATACTGATCTGATGTCTGCTTATAAAAGAACACTGCCAGAACTTCAAAGGACCAACACATTCTGAACAATATAAAGTGAGCTGACTTGGTAAGATAATCAATAATACTTCGATCAGACTGTGAGCTAAAGCTAATGAAATCCATAGTGCTGAAGTCCATAATATAATATAAAACCCTGCATAGTAAGATGTTATCCTTTTGCAGTAGAATCACTGACGGGCTGCATACTGGGCTTTGTTAACTCTGAAAGATGTAGCCAAGAATATAAAATAACTGTGAAGAATTTGGAATACTGACTTATGAATGATAAACCGACTGCAGATGAAACAGGAAGAAGATATCTGAGCCCTGTAAGATTTGTGGGATGGACCATTAACAAAGGTCATGGCGATAGTCCAGATATAGTGATGAAATTCTGTTCAGCAGATCCATAAAAGCACGCTGGGCAGAAGAAATCCGAGGAATGGCTAGAGTGCTAAGCACTGAAGGGACTAGCCACGGATGAAACCAAGCCTAGATGAGGTCATCGCGTAACACAGCTCAGGTGTTAAACATTAGGGTGCCGCAAAGCTAACGCTCTACGAGGCTCGCATATGGCGTAGCTCACGTGGCGAAGCCAGCGCGTAACACAACGCTAAATGCTAAGCACCAGGGTGCAGCGAAACTCACACCTGGTTAGGTTCACGGATGACTAGAACACGACCCTCGCTTAGCGAGGCTAGCGGAGCCTTTGGTCCATCAAATCAATAAAGACTGCCAGAAGTCCTGATCCTGAAACACTGTTATATAATATCACTCCTCAAGTAATGATACAGTCTATCTGATTATATAAGTGACGATTACTCTGCTTGATGTACTAGTCTCCCATGATGTATCCATAAATATAAGAATATAATGCAAGACCGAAGATCTGCCCAATATAAGATAGTGTGATATACCAGAGTCAAGGAATGCCAAAACATAATGAGAACGAACCATATCTGCCCTGCTGTTACCTTTCTAGCTACGCATATCTTAAGTTGGCATAAAGGTTATAAAAATTAGAATAGCAAAAATAGGAAAGATAGGAATCATGAAATAAGGAGAAAAATAGGACGGACCAGGATTGAAGGTGATAGGACAATGAGGAGGATATGATATAGAGAATTTACCAACTCCGGGACATATTAAAATGGGGATAATAATTACGGTCAGTACTTCAAGGATTCCTCCTTCAGATATCGAACACCCTTTCTGTTCTTCCCCTTCAGCCAGATCATATGTTTGCTTCCCTTCACCATGTGCCCTAGTTCTTGGTCTCCCTTGTATATGACTCCATGCTGGATGCTGGGGATGAAGTGAGGTTATTCTGACAGTAGGTCCTAGATTCCCTCACGACGGTGATACTGGATGGGTTGATCTGATCGGTGTAATGTTCTCTGCTTCCTTGAACAGACCGTCACCTTTCAACTAATCTCTGAACCCGTGTATGACATAATTCATAGCCTTTCTGGTGGTTGTGTTGTAGATGCCCAGCTCCAGACAATATCCACCGGTCATATGTTGTGGGCAGGGTTAGAGGGATGGCTTAGCTAGTAGGGCGTCCAGAGGCCTGTCTGAGCCTTTACTTCCATCAATTAAGAGGGTCTCTTTACCAACTTCATCTGCAACTCATCCTAATCTTTCTCCTCTGGGTCCATTCCACTTCCCGGATGATGACTGAAGAACTTGAGAATACTCCTTGGGCTGCCTGGGGATAAGAAACATCCTGCTCTTCATCTTCATTTCTCACTAAGATATTGCTTGCTCGGTTCTCCTTGTCGGCCACCATGTGAAACACCGACCGACTATACCTTAGGAATTTTGCAGTGTACTTATTTACAATCCAATCTCCCTACCGCAATTTGATAAATCATTCTTTCATTTCTTCCTGGACTATTACAGGGAAGAATCTTCCTATAAAAATCCTTCGAGAACTAGTCCCAAGTGTAGGGCTTTCCCAGTCTCGCTGCTTCCGCCAACTACTACATTCAGGCTACATCTTCTAACTGAATCTTGATCATTTTCACCTAGTTCTCGTCAGGGACCCAAGTTGACTTAGAAGACCCATCAGGTTTACTGACCACTGCTATGCATCCAGGGCTTCTCCATGCTTGAAAAGATTGCCGGCTGTAATTTCCTGAAATCCAACATGTCGCCTGGCTTCTGTTCCCGGAGTGCAACCAATGATCCTTGGTGCGGGACCTTCGCCTGTACTTGGTCGTGTCTCATCATATCTTGCAGAGATGGTCTTAAATAAAGATTTTCTCCATTAGGGTTACCCTAGGAAGAACCAGAACCGTTATGATTTCCCCATCTTTTCATGTCCGAGTTGGTCCAAGAATAACAAGAAATTGAAGTATGAAAGGATGGGAGAACTTCAGAATTCAAGGAAAAGATTATCAAGAGAGAATGGATAACTTTGTACTTATAGTTGGATTGTATAACCAAGACTCATGCATTCCAGTTGCAAATTTCTTTACCATTAATTTGCCGTCTGGACGTACTGAGGAGGTGAGAGCCTAGGCTCTGATACCAACC
Organism: Agave tequilana; assembly: GCA_038442645.1. Lineage (NCBI taxonomy): Eukaryota > Viridiplantae > Streptophyta > Magnoliopsida > Asparagales > Asparagaceae > Agave > Agave tequilana. The sequence continues at coordinate 34,882 of JAVJIF010007936.1, forward strand.
TGTAACGCCCCGATCCTGACGGATACGGAGACATTACTGCAACGTATATACGCAAGTCAGAAGTACCTTCACGTATATACGCTAAGCATCAGTACATGCAAGAATCAGAGTACGGAAGCAAGTGGTGCATTATACATTCCAACACATGAGTACAATTACAAAGTTATCACCAGAGGTGATCCAATATTACATGAATATTACATCACTGACATGCGCAATTGCGAGATTACAAGCAGATGTACATGAATGAATAGTACAAAAGGGCACTCACGAGTTTACTAAAGGAAAACTCGAGAGGCACACAGGGGGCCTGGAAGAATAGAGCTCTGAACGGTCTGCTGGGGATTCACGCTTCAGCTGCGCCACTCTGATCAACAACAGGGAGAATCCACACGCTCCAAGCTCCTTGACCTGGACATGAGAATCCAGGGGAGTCAGATGAAACTCCCCAGGCAAGTGGTGAAGCAAAAGCCAAGTGGCGAGCAAGGGTAAGCACATGTAAAGCGATAAGACGAAGTATAGCCGAGGACGAGCAAATCTGATTGTATGGTTTCAAATCACGGCTCCATAAGACTAGTACGTCGAAGGAATAATCCAAACAAGGAAACCCTCATCTATATACCCTTATCTTATGTCACCATAATCTAAGCACATACAATCCAATTGTACTCTGGGCATGATAAGATAATGAACAGGAGGCAAGTGGATACAAGGAATAAAGTAAAGCATGAGCAGTTAATGTAATAATAACCATAAAACCGGAAATCTGATGAAAAACCAGTACAAGCAAATATGATGAGGCATATCACAGATTCAAAGCCGTTTAAGCTGCAGGCTTCAGTATGCGTCCCATTCCACATACCTCTACTTACAACTTAAAGAGCCGGTTATTAGACACTTTATTATTACTCGTCTTACCCTGATATCTAGCTATGTGAACTAGCGTCCCAGCACACATAGATCCATATCCGAGTAAAGCAAGGTTGTTATTGAAACCAGCGGGGGTATCAACGAACTATGTTTACAGTGGGTCCCGTGCTTGCTCGGGACCACGGTCCAGGGTGTTCCGTTGCTTGGTGACGGAACCAGCCGCAAGGCCTATCAGGAGGGACTTATGTATGCCCTTTATCATGATTCAGGAGGAGGGAGCCAGCACTCCCCTCGGTCGCCTGGAGGCCCACAGGTCAGACCGGAAGTTTTAGTTGCACAACATGCCTAATACCACTGTAAACACGAACACATATTGATAGCCGCATGTTTCCCCCGACCCGATGCAAGTTGTTCCTTTTATGATTTATTAGGTTAATTATCCATTTACGGGAATAACAAGAGCAGGACATGATCAGGAATTCAGGAGTTCAGGTCACTGTATATAATACAGGATAACAGGTCACTGTACATAGTACAGGATAACAAGACAGGGTTCCCGTAAATGTGATAATCACAGGTCAAGTATATCATGCTGAGTGTCAAGGGATAGCATGACAAGATGGTGATATTAGACAGGTAACCAGTCATGTCAAGAGATTGATATAGTCCGGTGGCAAGCCATGTCATAACAAGGGGTCTTGTCAAGTAGTAGCATGTCAGGTGTTAGATGATAATACATCAGTTGTCAGGTGATATACATGTGTTAAATAGTAACATGCATAAATGACAGGTATGAAGAAATGACACGGTGGTAGAATAGTAGCTGAGCACAACAAAGCGGAGCTGAGCAAGCTGGAAGTACAGACAGCAAACAGTATTTAACACTGGAGCGTCTGGCGAGGTTACCGGGACGACTCGACTGAAGTACGAGCGATAAATCCGGCAGCAACTTGCCTAGACGAATCTAGTGGTAAAGCGCTGAACGCTGATCATGATAACCAGGCGGAGCTGAACAAGCTGGAGGCATAAGCAGCGAACAGAGTTTAGACACTAATACGCTCTGCGAGGCTACCGGGGCACTCGGATTAAGATACGAGTGGGGAATCCGGCAGCAACTCGCCTAAACGAATTTAGTGAATAAAGCACTGAGTGCTAAGCATGCTCACCAGGCGGAGCTGAGAAACCTGACGATCCCAATCACGCCTCTTCCGAGACAGTGAGGGACCAGAGGCTGAACTGAGAGACCTGCCGGTCCCAATCACATCTCTTTCGAGATAGTGAGTGACCGGAGGTTGAAGGGTCCGGAAGCCAAGTATGGTATAAGGCAGTACAATACATCACAGGCATGGTATATGTACCAGAAGGAAACTACCCTAGTACAAGCATTCGTCACAGAGCAATACATGTCCAGATATAGGCACTCGGCCATACACAATACAGGGACTCAGCCCAATACAAAATACATGGAAACATAAAGTAAAATACATATCGACCCGACAAAGCGGGGAATCCCAAATGGAGGCGAGAGCGAGGACACTCGCCTAAATCACCGGAAAGCCGATAAGTCTGGAATCCATGGAACTTGTGCACGCGCCATAATTATAATAATATATAAATATTTAGAGGAAGAAAGTGAAGAGGAGAGAGGAGATACAGGGAGACGCGGGTTTTGGAAGTGAGACGCGAGGGTCGCAGACGCGGGAGTTAGCGTCGCGAGAATAACAGACACGGGAATCACAGACGCGGAAATAGCAGACGCGGGGTTCGCGTCGCAAGATGCCTCAAACGCGAGGTCTGCGTTCAAGTGCGGACGCGAGGGAAACGCGGACGCGGACGTGGGTTCTCTGCGTCGCGTTAACACAAGAAGAACACAAACGCGGGAACCACAGACGCGGGGATCGCGTCGCGATGGTGTCATAAACGCGGGGTTCAAGTCCCGTGTCCATGAAGGAAATGCGGACGCGAGTATAAACTCAGCGTCACGCCAATACAGAAACGCGCGGAGCGCGTTAAGGGATTGCCCAGACGCGGGGTTGAGATCTGCGTTAGGAAAGTCTTAGCGAGGAAAAATCACCCGCCGACAAGATTCCTTGCTGTGCTCGACGAAGGGAAGTTCGGCCCCAATCCAAAAGGAGGGTACCGGCCCTAAGTCTTGCCAACGGAGAGGAACACGGCCCCAATCCAAAAGGAGTGGCCGGTTCTAAGTCTTGCCAACGGAGAGGAACACGACCCCAATCCAAAAGGAGTGGCCGGTTCTCACAAAGTGATGGAAGGAGGTTGAAGGTGGTGAAGTTTGGTGAAGAAGTTGTGGAGAAGATGGAGTTTGGATAAACAAAGGAAGCAAAGAAGGAGCTTTCTCTCTTGGTGGCTTCTCGGTTGGCTGCAGGAAGCAAGGAAGAAGAAGGAGAAGTAAAATGAAGAGAGAGAGAAGGAGAGGGGGTATTTATAGAAGTTGGATTATGAAGGGATACAATTAAACAAAGGTGAGGGGGTTATTTGCAAGATTGAGGGGGATTTGATGTCTCTTGGCCACATGGCCGGTTGTGATGATGAGAGGGGTTGGAATATCAAGGAGGAGACTTTTTTTGGAAGAGAGGCATTTAATGAGGAGAGAGAAGGGGGATAAAATAATGATGGTGCACATAAAAACACAAAAGAACAAGGAAGGGGATTCTTGCGTTTCCCACATTGAAACGCAGCCCTCTCTCTCTCTCTTGACCAGCAATGATGATGAGGGGAGTGGGGTGTCTTGGAAATGATGTTTTGGAAGGGAAGAATTAATGAAGAGAGAGAAAAAGGATATCATAATGATGTTGCATACTATATAAGACAAAAGAGGCAAGGATGAAACTTGCGTTTCTTCCCACACAAAACGCAGCCCTCACCTGCGTTTGGGCAAAATGGTTTAAAACGCGGGGATTAGGCCGCGTTTAGGGAAAGATGCCAAAGCTGCGTTTGACAGAGGAGAGAGAAAGTCATGATAATTGATGGGATTTGATCTGAAGTGCATTAAATGCGGAATGGGGAGGATCTTCACAATAAATGCGGAATCCCAGGTTGGTGAGATCCGCGTTTAAGGAAGGAGAGAGAAAATGGGAAAAGACAAAGTGGAATATATGGGACAATCTCCTCGGTATCTGGGAAAATACCGGAAAAGCCCAAAAATAAAGTAATCCGGAAAGTCTCCCAAAATTCCCAAAAATCATAAATATTATAAAATGATTTTTGGTGAAATCGGTTTTCAAAGATTCAATCTCATTTTCAAGATAAAAAATCATAAGGTAAACCGTCAATCTCGGTATACACCGGATTGGCCGGATTTTGATAAAATCTGATAAATTCTAGAAATTGAATTTAGATAGGAAATATGATTTTAAGAAATAATGTCTAAAGGCCCTTTTGGTAATTCCAAACCGTTTGTAAATTAAAAATCCGGGAATCGGTCAACGGTACTGGCCGACACCGGTTTTGAAGATTTACCATTTAATCCAAGAAAATTCCAGAAAATCATAGAAAATCTAAAATATTGGAAAATGATGTTTAAAACTGAAATCGGTCAAATCGGAATACCGGAATGCCCAAATCGAGCAATACTCTAGGATCGGGCCCTCGGTTCAGACTAGGGCTGACTCCGAGTCCACGAATCCAAATCCAAGACAAAACGTTCATATGATTAATTCATAATACAAAACAAATACAAGAAGTAAATCGAAAAATACGATCGAAAAATCTGGATACGCAACTAAGTACGTATTCCGGGAGCGGGGTGTTACAATCAGTGTATATATCTGAAGATCAGTGGGAGCCAGTGTCCTAGAAATGACTTAGAAAAGGGTCAAATGCAGAAAGTTCCGTATGCGTCAGCTGTTGGGAGCTTGATGTATGCACATACTTGTACCAGGCCAGATATCAGCTTTGTTGTTGGGATGTTAGGAAAATACCAGAGTAATCCAGGAATGGAGCACTGGAAATTGGCAAAGAAAATAATGCGGTATCTTCAAGGGACGAAGGATCATATGCTCACATATAGGAGATCAGATCAGTTGGAAGTGATCGGCTATTCGGACTCAGATTTTGCTGGTTGCCCAGATAGCAGGAAGTCTACCTCAGGCTTTATTTTCATGCTGGCAGGTGAGACAATCTCGTGGAAGAGTGTAAAGCAGTCTATCACTGCTTCATCCACGATGGAGGCTGAGTTCATAGCTTGTTTTGAGGCCACGAATCATGCATTATGGTTACGTAATTTTATCTCAGCACTTGGTGTAGTTGATTCTATTGCCAGGCCGCTAAAGATATTTTGTGATAATACAGCAGCCGTTTTCTTCTCTAAGAATGGAAAGTACTCTAGTGGTTCCAGACACATGGAACTTAAGTACTTGGTGGTTAGAGAAAGAGTTCAGAAACAGAAGGTGTCAATTGAAAATATAAGTACCACTTTAATGGTTGCTGATCCATTGACCAAGGGATTGCCTCCAAAGACATTCAAAGAACATGTTATTAGAATGGGTCTTTTGAGCAATCTGTAATGTATGTTTTTGGTACTTGTGTAATTGACACTATTGCGCAATAAAAGTTTGTTTCTGTATTTCCTGTTATCCAATTATGTGTGCACATATTATGTATGGATGTTTGTTAAACAGGAAATGTCTTGACAAGACAAATTATAGGGGTCATTTTGGTTATAGACTCTATTAGTGAGGGTTATCAATGTTGTGGTACGTAGAAGGGAGTATGACATAGATGTTGTATAACTGTTATGACTCACATTGATGGTCCAAGCTAATTGCAGTATTACAGTATTTAATTATTTGGGCTTATCAGTTTTTTTTTTTTTTTAAATTCGTGATCACGTGTCAAAGTTTTTCAGTATGGAATCCAATGGAGTCAAATTTTTTTTGAAATGAGTCTTTTTGTTTGTTTTCCAAAGTTTTTATCATAATCGGCTAGTGGTCCAAGTGGGAGAATGTTAATCTCACATTAAGGTGGCCCACTACCGTTATATTTATTATTGGATTCCATGATTAAAGCCTAACTGATATTATGTATGCCCAAATATAAAAGTTACATTGTATAAAGTTTATAATAGTCATATGTGGTATTAAGGGCCATGATGGGTGGTTTTATCACATATGGTTAATTGCAAATGTAAGACCCACTTCTCTCCTCTTGAAAAGAATACAACCTTCCTTTTGTGGAAAAACCATCATCATATTGAATTGGGGTTTGTGAAAGAGAAAGAGACAGAGAGAAGAAGGTGTTGCAATTAGGGTTTGCAAGGATCAAGGAAAAGACTTGGATCTTCATCAACATACTTTCACTATTCCTCTAATGGCTTCAGGTAACGTGTTTAATTGTGTATTCATTTCTTGAGATGCATTTGATTCTAGATCCATGGGCAATTTAATCTACATGAAGTTCCTTAAGCATTATTAAATTTCTAACAGGGGAAAAAAGACATACATTATTATGATTTTGTAAAAAAAATCTCACACTATTGATATTGAAATGAGTAAAAAAAAAAAAACCCTCATATATTATCAAAGTAGACAAAAATAGTCTATACTATTGTAACACCTAATAAAAATTCTTTTATTTTTTTAATTAGAGAAGGACAAACTTGAATAAGTTTACGGCCCTTGCCATCATCTAGATACAGATGGGAGGAGACCACGCGGCATCACGTGATTTCGCGTGGCACATCCGTAAATAGGAGAAAACCCAAACGAAAATGACGTACAGAGAGAGGTGTGGGGAGAAGAATATGCATGCGACAGCTGTGACGTCGGTCGAAAAACGCCATGCAGACGTGTCGCCCAAATGAAATGCAGAACTCACCGTCAACTGCGGCTCCTCAATCTACTGCTGTCGACGTGTACGGTGACACTAACCACTCAACTAATCAACGGCCCGGATCTCTTCTCTCATGATCTTGACACAGATTTGGAATCGAGAGATGAAAATGAAGAGCTTGTCAGCTGGATGTCAGCTGCGTTTGGTTTCTAGAAAGGTGGCGAACTGTTGATGTGTCACGATTTTGAGATGCCACGATTTATTATTGCTTTTTATTTAGTTTTTTTTGTGAGAAATTTTTACGCGTGGGAGACGTTAGCATGAGCTCTGCATGCTTTCATGCTGTGCTCTTTAATTGGTCTGTGGTCAAAACATCAAACCACCAACCCTAATCAAATCCTTCCCCATTCTAATTAAAGTTAACAAGAAAGTATTTGCTTTTGACCCACTTAATCTCCAGCTAATTCATGTTAACAGGAAAGTATTTGTCAGTGATCAGGTCACTAACCTAACTTTCTCTTAGCATGCAAATTTGTATAGCAACTTAGAGAAATCTGTCACTGCTGCACATTGTTCATTTTTGGCCATTTAATTGGAATAAATGCAGCAGTTCATACCCTTGACAAACTGTAATGGCAAAATGAGTAATTATTCAGTCTGTATCTATGCTTGAGTTGGGTTAGGTCAGACTAAGATTAGGGCCAGAGGGTCAACTCAATTTTCCAAATCAGAGCTTTCAGACCATTAAGGATGCAAGTGTGGTGGACTCGAGACTGGGTCAATGTTTTAGACCTGACCAAGAGACTAAAATTAGATTTGATTGAGATGCATCTAATATCTTTAGACCAGATCAGCTCACATAATTTAATTGAACGCATTCAGACTGACCCAGAGACTAAAGTTACAGTTGATAATGCAATGTATAAATGATTCCTATTGGAGGGTTTATATATGTACAATGACCTTAATTGGTTTTTATATAAGATGCCCCCTCTTATAGAAAAGCTTGGGTACGAAGGGAAAAAAAGAAAAGGAAGAAAAAAGAACACTTGATGTGTCATCTTTTTTTATGTTATCAGAAGAGAATTTTTTTTTTTTAAAGGGAGTTTTAGAAAAGAAAATTGATTTATCAAAATTCTCTCGTGAGTCATGACCACCCACATGAGAATATTTAAATTTGTGACATTTAATTTCAAAAATAAAAGGTTGAAATTAGTCCAATATTGCTGTCATCCAAATCTCCTTGCTTCTGAGTCAGAAGTCATGCTGCAGTGGCAACCATTTAAATTAATTTCAAGCATGGAATCAAGTCTACTTTATTTATATTTATTTATTTAAGAGAAAAGAGCCAAGTCAATGTCAATTAAACATTTGTTACTGATTATTATACTATTATTATATAAGAGGGTAATAATGGTGGTAGCAGTTGTCTCGGTTTTGAGTGCTTGAAAGAGGGTAAATTTCACCAAATTAAAATATCTTTGAAGTTTGTGCCAGTTTAAAAAAAAAAATACTCAAAATTTTAAAAGTTTCATCTTGTTTGGGTAGCTAGTTGAAATTATTTGAATGTATTTGAAAGTTCGGGCAGCAAGACGAAACTTTTGAAACTTTAATATTTTGTGAAACTTGACACAAATTTCATGGTATTTTTGTGGAATTTACCCCTTGAAAGACCTTGTATTGAACCCAATTGATTGAGCCTTTTACTAATAAACTACTAATTGCAGCCAAACAAGCAACTAAACCCAACTAAGGATAGCAATTAAAAGATCCCTTACAAAAGCAAGATAAACTCTTTGCTGATGTTTTTGAACCCTTTTCCTCTCTGTAAGGAACTCTGGGATCTATTGGTAGGTCTCCCCACTGTAGTGACACACACCATATTTTGGATGGAATTTGAAAAGGAATGATGCATACATTTCAACTTATTAGCTTAACAGTGTGTTATCTTGCACCGCTTTGAAATCACCCTAGACTCTTATCACTCAAACTTTTTTTAAAAAAAATCTTAAAAGTTGACAATAGAAAGAATTGGTCACTTCATACTGTGAGGTTTTGACTGCTTTATTTATATATATATATATATATATGGCTCAGAGTGCTGGTGGGTGGATGGATGTTACTTTTGGAGAAGGTTGAATTGGTTATTCAAATATTATATAGTTTGAATTGATTCTTCTTCGTCACTCAACCTGAAAATTTTTTCTCCTCGGTTTGGTTTTATAGTAAGGACATGTATGAGGATATAATTTAGTATTTCAGAGCCCTTTGAGCGGTTTAATATAAGAAACAAAGACCAGGTTAGTCTCCCATGATCCACTTGAGAAATTGAAAAAGAACATGACAAGAGATAAAGATGACTTCGGTCTCACAAAAAATAAAAAGAAATATGGTAAGGAATTTAAATAAGATTAGAACAAGAGTAAAGAGTGTTTTTCACTTTGGGTCATGAATTTTAAACTTATTTGTTACCTCTATTCTGAAATCAAAATGGATCAACAGATTTTAGAAAACTCTCATGTATTATCATCGTTTCGTAATAAACCTATGTACAATTGAAATGAGAAGAAAACCCTTCTTATCGTAAACTTCAGTAGGAAAAACTCTTATACTAATATAACATTTTGCAATTTATGTCGGTTATAAGATAGTAGATGGGAAATTTTTACCATATATTAGCTAGTACAATTCTCTCATTCCTTAAATTCAAAAGAAAGAATTACAATGACATAGCTATTTTTTCACTTAATTTGATAGTACAAGAAGATTTTATTGTCATTTTAACAACACAGATCTTTTTTTTACGGAACCATAATAATTAAAGCGGGTTTTTCTGCAATTTACTTTATCATTATATGAATAGATGGGACACACTCAAAACTAATCAATTCTATGTAACTATGAAAATTTCCACTGATCTAGAGAGAAATTAACTTCACCATAATGTTACTCATTTTCACACGCATAGCCATCCAGAGTGATGCATGAACTTGAACGTTGTGTGCTTTTACATCATGCTTAATTAATAATTGTCTAATTAAGCAGTGACTTCACGTTGCATAAGCAATGACATTCCTACATTCTAGATACCTATGTGGCACACTTGAAGCCATCAATATAAACTGGCGTTGATTTCCTTCATCATCAATTTGTTGACAAATGTGTAACATAGTTTAATCCTCGATTGACTAGTATAATATATTACCATATTACTTTTCATTTGCAATATTTAAAATATATATATATAGTGGAGGTTGTCTTTATTAATTAAACGAGGTCTATATAAGAATCAGAAGGGCTGACCCTTTGAGATGCCTCTCACGAGTTTTGATCAAGAGTAGTCAACTAGTGGGGATCTTGTGTCCCAAGAGCAAAGGATATCAATATCAGTTGCCCTATTGTATTTGTCGTAATTGGGCCATGACTGCCTCCAGTGATTGTGCTAGTACTTAATTAGGTAGGGTTGCAACCTTTTCTGGGCTTTTATTTTTTTTAATATAAGAAAAAACAATGAATCAAGTGGTCCCCGTGCTTCATTAAAATTTTTTTAATGAAAATATCCTATAAAAACATCAGAATATAAGCAAAAGTAGCACCTGTACGCTCGCATATGCGTACCAAGATGAAAAAGAACATCAAGAGCCAAAATTTGAGATGGGATTAGTTTTTTGCAGTTTGGTTCACGTGTATAAGTGACACACACATATTATAAGAGGGTCAATCCGGCGTTGACACATGAAATTGGCCTTCTTATAATATTATAAGATGTCCAAATACTTTAAAGTTTTATACTCATGAAACCCGACATCTTATTCATGTGTCAATACAGAATTGACTCTCTTATAATATGTATGTGTGTCTCACACACATGACTGAATCCGGGTTTTTACATGATACCAATGAGAGGATGCATGGAGGTGTTTGGGATGGGATTGTAGCGTGTTAAATTGAAAGTGAGAAAGTGAAGAAAGTGATAAAGAAATGAGATGGGAAATTAACATGCTGAAAAAAAACTATTTGTTTCGCTCTTTGATTACTCTTCTTCAACGAATCAATAACAAAAAGTCAAGCAACTGCAGATCAGATTCTATGCTCTATCTGTATGTTCTGAAAAAAAAAAAAAAATTAGGAAGCATTATTCAAATATTGTTTCATGAAAAGAAATAATATTGCAAATAATTTTACTGTCCAGCCACTAGAAAATTAAAGGAGTCTTAAATGTTTTTTCCTATTTTTTTTTTTTTCTTTAAGAGAAACAAAATATGAGCAAAATTGTTCACTCACCGTGAGCCAAACCAAGCTTTAAAAGAAGAGTATGGTGTGTTTGACTTTAAAGTATTATTGATATAATTATTGTATGTGTGTGGGGCTTACACACATGAACCGAATCAGCTGTCTCATTCTTTGAATTATTGATATAATTATTGTGTACTTGATAAAAGAAGAGTTTGAGTACTTTGTCATTTTTATTTGGAAGGTCTGGACTCCAGTGGTTGTGGTGCTAAAGGTCGAGGGTTGCAGCCTTTTAGGTTGTCTCTTTTTGGCATGTTGTCAATAAGGTGTCTTTGGAGAGGGGAAGCCTCCTCGATTCCAATCCCGATATGCTGTGTTGGAAATTTTATTCCTATCTTTTTTTTTAATTAAAATATAAAATAATTAAAACTTAGTATAAATCAAATTAAACATGTATCAATTATTAAATATGCAACAAAATTAAAATAAAGATTAAGACTGCTAACATAGTAAATGTAGTCGTGCGATGCACTATCTTAGAAGACAAATGGCCGGTTTTATCGTCCGAACGTCGAATTAACCTTGTCAACTAGCGGTAAAAACTCCCTCAGAATCACCAGTACCTAGGCTCAGACGCTAGCACCAGGCCTCTGCTCAGATTCAGAATAGTTGCCCAAAACATAAAGAAACGAGAAGAAAATTTAATTTAGGCTGAAGCCCTTCTCACGTAGAGTAGGCCTCAAAAAAAAATTTATAAGAAAAGAAGAGAAAATGAAAACTGTCTGTTGAGAACTGAGCTAGGATTTTATTTATAACCTTAGAGCCCTAATTGTTGTAACAACTCCATCAAAAAATTCGAGCAGTTGAGAGATTTTCTCTTGTACATGTGCAGCCTCGGCAAACTAGTGTGCTTGCGTGTGTTGTTCTTATGGGAACAAGTGAGGAACTTGCGGGTGCAAGAGTTCTAGTGTGAACTCGTTGTAGGTGTTGCGGCACCAAGTGATCTTGCGGGATCGATTCTAATAGAAATCTTCCATAGTGTTGAAAGCGGAGACGAAGAGCAAGAGTGCTCGAACCTTGAAATAATTCTCCCGTGTTTGCGATTACTCATCTCTCTCTCTCACTTGTGTTTATATCTTACATGCTTATATTGTTTATCTCTTTATATGCTTGATATATCTTATGCTCAATTGAATATGCTTGGGATTGTTTGCTCACACTTGTATTCAACCAAGAGAGTCATAGTGGCACCTCAACTCTAATCTAGAGGAATCTAGAGGAGATAGTCCAGAGCTCTTCACCGGGAATTCGGCTACACTCTTGTGTTATACTTTGTGTGTTAGCTTAATAGTTTTTAGTTGCATAAATAGTTTTTATTCTGCATCATTTGCATTAGATTAGCTTGTACACCTATTCACCCCTCTGTAGGTGTATTTCAATTATACCCTCCACACTATAAGCGTTGGACTTATTAAGAGTTTAACTTATCCTTACCTAGCTGTATCATAAGAGCATCATTACCATAAAGAAGGGGTAGTAGTTACAATGCTACATACAGAATATAAATATATCCGGATTGATGCTCAAGACGAGCATCACCAGTCCGGCTTGTTACTATCATATTCAACTTCTTTCATGTAACTGGCCTCAATCAAGTAGGTTGGGTTCCCACTGTCGGTGAACTCTACTACAAGCTTAACCTCGTCTCCCTCGATGAAGCTAGGACTACACTCCTAGAAAGACTCTAAGTCAGAATGACTTTATGTTTCTCAGGGTCAGACAAATAGCTTAACAACCTTTATTTTCAAGTGGTGTCAAAAAGAGATTTAACTCATGACCACATTATTATGACTCCTGACATCTTTTATAAGACTTATAAAGCTTGTGGGTAATTGACGGTCACTCCTCCATATGGGATCATAAGATAGTTATAAAGTTCTTAGTTTCAAAACGAGCAAATTATACCATAATGGTTTATGACAAAGCATAGATATATAGCATTTGATTATTTCAGTATTTACAGTGTGTGTGTATATATATATTTAATTTGATAAAGAATAATCAAGAAATTTATGCTTATTAAAAGTCATTTTAATACACACTTGGTGTCAAAGTCTAAGTGTAACGGTCCCAGATTTCTTAAATCTTCAATTAATATAGACATACTTTAAACCGTTAAATCATCATAATCATCTACAAATCCTTAAAAATTTCGGCAGCACCTCCTTTGTAAATACTGATATGCCCGAATATACATTTTAACTCACAATAATTTCGGCCAACATTAGCCTACTTATGTGAAAACAAAAGAAACATATGCTCGAGAGTACTCCTCTCGGCATCCACAACATAATACAAAACTTTAACAGTCCCACTTATCATAGTTATCACAAATAATTTATCTCGATATAAATCCATCTCACAATTCTAATAACTTCTACAAGTGAAATTATCAAATAAACTTACGAGCATATACAACAAGAGACTTTCTAAATAATAACACATTACCACATGTATAATATATTTACTTATAACGAAAATTTTTCACAAACGCCAAAAGCCTAAGCTGGGCCTCCACCTCGACGCAACCTGAAAATAAGGAACTAGGAGGGGGTGAGCTCGATAGCTCAGTGAGAAGAGTCAACAAGAAAATCAAAGAATAGTATGCAAAGTGATAATGAGAACATAATTTTACTAAAGAGTAAAGAAGCATCTGAATGAGACAAGATAACTTGGAACCGACACCTATGTATAAATATGGTGATCAAAACAGGTGTCCTAAGGTTCTAGTTATTTAATTTGGACGGTTGAATACACCGATTCTTAATTCTCTTTAATCTTCTTACTTTCTATTCCTGCATTTTACATGATTTATGAGATATAAAATACCTTTTCAATCATTTATAGTTTGGTATTGAATCCATCTTATGTACGCACAGCACGTAGTACCCACGTGCCATATATTATCATGGAGTACATCAAACATACTCACAATATTTAGAAAATATACATATATCAATCCCAATAATGCGACACCACATCACACCTTTACGAATATTATTTATGTTCAGGTAATTCAATATCACAATATCACCTCACACTTCTGTATTCACACATAATACTTGTTCGGTACACATCATACGTTATTCATATGCGTATATACAAGAATCACAATGGGGTATGAGATCTTCCGTCTTCCCCCTCCCATCGGCTCCCGCCCGGTCCCTTCCTCCTTTATATAAAAATTATGGTAATTACACCGTCTTCGCCCTCCTACCGGCTCCCACCCGGCCCCTTCCTTCGTGATATAAGAATATATAGAAATGTAGCTTATCATAATAACACCGTCTTCCCCCTCGTACCGGCTCCCGCCCGGCCCCTTCCTCCGTGATATAAGTGTGTATATACATATATATATATGTATCGTATCATAATAACACCGTCTTCCCCCTCATACCGGCTCCCGCCCGGCCCCTTCCTCCGATATGCAAGAAAGCAACAGACAAATATATATGTATAAATATACATATCCATACTCGTAAATTACAACTAAATTTACCAATGATATGAATATCAACTGATTGCCATAGTTTGCCTTCCATCTTGTTAATTCTATTATCGAAGAAATACATATGAGTCATATATAATGTTACGAGCTACACTGTAATGATATACTCATTTTCTTTGTATGGATTGGGTTTTAGTTCACGTTATCAATGTCAGGCCTTTTATCACGTTACTTGTATCTTTACATATCGCCAATATATCATGCACATTTAAGTTCATAAAATTTTTAGAACATACGTATCATAGGATTTATCAATATTAGAGTGTGGTAATAACCAGCTCATACATGTATTCCACTAATTACTTAGTGTAATAATTATGGATCACAATAATTAATCTCGTATAGAAGTTTACTTCCCATGTCGATTCTTTATCACTTGATTATAATTAAAGTAGAAGTTTGTTCACCGATGTACATTTTAATTTAGTGTTTCGAAGACTCGCACAATACGTGGTACACTTTTTTTTTTCATCACGTGGCATACAATGACATAGATGCATACACACACGCGTGCACACACACACCCCCACCTATCATCCCATGTATAAATCAGAGATTTACGTCAATGAAATTATTACTTATTAAATCTTTAGTGTACCAATTTAGTTCCTGAAGTTATAGTCGTAATAATCTTATATCCATATTGATTACCAATACTATACTCTAGTATTGAACTTACCCGTACGGGTTTCTTAGTGTATCTAAATCTATTTCTCCAAATTTTGGTTCTTAACCACCCGATACTAATCAATATTCTGCATTTGCTAATGAAAAGCAAAGAATGTGTCGGGCATAACTCAATGACTAGAAATAAAGAAATTGGAGATAAATTTTGAAACTTACCATAGTTCAGACATCCCTTTGAGGAAAACACAAGCAGTATTGCTTATTACGACAAAAAAAATTTTCTTATAAGAGGGCTCAAAGGGAACCCAATAATATTTCCTAGAAATAATAGGTTACTTTTGCCTGCCTAGAAGAATATCAAACATTTATTTTTTTCTAGTCCAGGTGTTGGTTAGTTCTAGGTTGGTTAGTCTATTGCAAAAAGGGACTAAAGGTGCAAGTATTTCAATGATGATTCTTTAGTACTGATCACTTTCTTCAAATAAAAATTATCCTATGGTTTCCAGTGTCTTTATCCTCTTTGCTAATACTTGTTCAATTTAGTCTTGCGAACCACATCTATGCAGGTTCTACTATTGAGGTATCATTAGTCGAGTAGACACTAGTAATGTATTTGATAATTGTATGAGTTCAGTCCCCATAGATATCTCTACTAGAGTCAGTTATATTACTTTCAAAATTCTAAGAGCGTCTCTACTAGAGCCACTAATATTTTTGTCCTGCCTCCAACACTGATATCCTGCTCCAAAACCTTTGAAAGAGAGAGATATACTTATGATTATGGTTATAGATTTACTCGGACACAAATCAGTAAAATCCTCAGGTCACCTGTTGGTTGTTGTACCCATGCATCCATTAATATCTGTATGACTAGAGACTTACATGTATTCTCTCCATTTAATTCTGGACGCACAAAGATTTTGGTTTGTTGAATATTTCATGAAAATTCTTATGCGTCGATTGCACCGTTATATTTGTTGAAACTATACTTGCATATCCCTTTTAGAAATTATTTAATATTAATGACTGAGATATATCATTTAATTGCTTGCAGGGTACAAATACCATGTGCTACGCTTTTGGAGGAATTGAGTGGTAAATTTACCAATAATTTATTTGCATGAATTATGGTTCAGGTGATCAAACGAGATGTTTTCATTTACAACTAACCTTTGTAATGTACCAAAAGCAGATGATGAGAAGTAGGTTTTAAATTAAACCATTCCAAATTAAGGATCAGGTTGTCATATAATGGCTAGGGAACTTTCTACTAGAAGTGAAAGTATCAAAAGAAATGTAATGAATGGATGTCTGGTACAATTATATCCACAGGTACCCAAAATGGCCAAGAGCTAACCTTAGTGAATCAACTACCAAAAGTAATTGTAGGTGGTTGTAGCTTAAGATTGATTCAAAGGATCAATACACCAACTTCCCTACTCAGCGGTCCCAAGAGGCACTTTGTTTTCATGTTTCTTGATGCGTGAAATATATATATTCTTTCCTCAAGATATATTGTAATGAAGAAGTACCCTCCAAAATATCTATTAAATATCTTAGGCCCTCAAGAAAAAGGAAGGGCGCATAGAAGTTGAATCACTGTCACATCCAGTTCTTGAGATTAAATAATTTGTCTTTGATGATCCAGAAATTTTCAAATATATACTGGTCTTATTACTATAACAAGAGTATCATAACTTTTATTATGAGTCTGATTCATGATAATTTATACAACAATGTGTATTCCCTTTATGCTTACAACTGGAAACAAAATATTTTTCTTTGCGTATTTCCTTGGATGATAGTCTTGTAAATTAGCATTTCCCATGTTGACACGTATCTATCAAACGCTTCAAGACTGAAATATGGCTATGTACAAGTATATACCTCTCCACAATTAGGTTATGTTGTAACAACAAAATCCTGTAGTGGCAACTAAGTTTAGATGAATTAGGATTCTTTATTTTTTTTGGAGTTATCTGTCAATACCCATTTACAATCTACTAAAAACTACAAGTATAATTCTAATCACAACCAACTTCCAACTACTACCAAGAGTTCAATGATTCAGATTAACTACTAGAAGCACAGAACACCCAATTCTCTGCCAAAAACCAACATGATCACAATAACAAGGGCATTTTAAATTTTTGAAGTGAGATGAACATCCTCCCCTAAGTTCAATTCATGTCTTGTTAAGTTTTGTTACAATCCCAAGCATCACAAAAGAAACAACACATCTACATATCCCTAGAACCCTAGCCATCCAGCAATATCCCCACAATTTGAGAAAATATCAAGCAACCAAGGCATAAATACTGAATTTGATCTCCAAATCAAAAGTAACCAATCTCAGGTAGACTTTCATGGCTCTAAAACTGAAAGAAATTTGATTCCACAAACTAAAAGAAATTTGGATGACAAAACTCTCTCACATAATCAATAGCAATAACCATGAATAAATCAACATCTAGACATGAGTGGATCTAAATCTGAAAATAGAACAATTTCTGAAATTATTTTAGAACAAAAAAAATCAAAGTTAAACATGGATTTAATCTGAAAATGGAAAGACAACTCCTCACCCAAGCCCTCCTCCTGTCTTCGGCTGCCCGCGTGCGCCACCCCATTGCCCCCCCCCCCCCCCGCGCGCGGCCCCTGGCCGCGCTTGCTGCGCGCAGCTGGGCGCGCGCCCAGCCTGTTGGGTTGCCGCGCCCAGTCCGAGAAGGGAAGGGGGAGAGAGAGAAAGGAGAATTTGAGAGAGAGAGAGAGAGAGAGAGAGAGAGAGAGAGATTGGGGATTTGATTTGGGTGGGGGATCTGGTTGTTGCCGTCCAAAGAAAGGGAGAAGGATTGAAGAAATAAAAGGGGAAGAATGAGAAGAAAGAAGGAGATGAGGGTTTTCTTTTTCTTTTCTTTTTCTTCTTTTTTTTAATAATATATTCCCCAAAATTCTATATGATTGCCACCTCACCCATTCTCAAATTCAATACAATCTTCACCCTCTGTTGGCCCAAGGTTACAATCACCCATGATTAGTGTATTTTGATGATTACAAAACATATTAGTTATTTGTACTAATAACATTTATTGTTTAAGTGTGTTTCAGATTTCTATTCATTCTAGAAGTCTTCTCTCACAAATACAAGGATTTGGACTCAAGTCAACTCCAATTGGGCTCAAGGAACAAGTGTTGGAGATCATATGAAGAAGCCTATTGAAGATCTTGAAGTCTTAGAATCATTGTAAGAAATAGAATGTTAAAGTTTGAGTATATGAAATTTGGCTCTAGGATTTGCACACACATTTGTTTCATATATTTCCTATGTTTTGAAAATGGTTATTTCTAAGTTTTATGCCTTAGTTTATATATACATGTACCAAAAGTTTTATATCTTGAAAATCTTGTATATAACATGTGTATAAACTATTTTCTGCATAACACTTAGCTATATGTATTTTTAAAATATTTCTCAAATTTTTCTAACTCAAAAAAACAGTCCAGTTTTTCTGTTTCAGGCAACTTCGGTCGACCGGCCCGGTCGACCGGCGATGTGTCTGGACATGCACTGTTTGTGCATGTCTGTCGGTCGACCGGACCGGTCGACCGACAGAGAGCAAATTGCTCTCGGGTTATTTCGGTCGACCGGACCGGTCGACCGGAAGAAGGAAAACTGTGTTTCCTCTTTTGGGACGGTCGACCGGACCGGTCGACCGGGAGCCAACGGCTCTCTGCTGCTGGGCTGGCGGTCGACCGGACCGGTCGACCGCCAGGCCTGCAAAATCCCAACGGCTCTTTCCTCTTTTGTGCAATTCTGAAATCTGTTTTTTATCTGATTTCTTGGCAGACTTTTTCAGTGTTTTTCAGGTCTTTTTCAGAGAAAATAAGACCAAAAGAAATTGTTTTTAACCTATTTTTAACCCTATAAATAGAGGAGAAGTCTCTCTTGCATATTACTAAGAAAATCCTCAAGTTTGTGTTGTTTTCAAAAGAGAAAAGAAAAGTTTTTAAAGCCTTCATTCCAATTCTTTTTGAGCTAGGTTTTCAGTTGTGTTTGATTGCTAATATCACTCTACAACTGAAGTTTTTCTCACCACACTTCATAGAGCCAAAAATTCAATACTCATTCTATAGTGAAGTTGTAACTGAAGTGAGAGTGTTTGTAAAAGAGTTTGAGAAAGAGTGTAGTGATCTTGTTGTGATCACTTTGTTCTTGTATTCCTTTCCTTGTGGAGCAACCTCTTCGGTAGAGGTCCTTTGTACTCGGTGGAGCTCGGTGCTCGGTCTTCGGTAGACCAAATTGTAAAGGCGTCCTCGGTGGATAGTGGAAACCCTTCACGGAGGTGAAGGCGGGGAGTAGAGCGGTGGCTCGAACCTCGAAACAAATCACTTTGTTTGCAATTGCCTTTGCGTCTAACTCTTACTTTATTTTTCAATAGCTCCTTATTGCTTTCTATTGCATACTTGTGATATTGTTTAATTCTCTTGTGCTACTATTTACTTGCTTGTAATTCTTGCCATATATTATTGTGTTTGCATCATTTTTTATATCATTCATTTCATACTTGTGTGTGCCAATCCCGTACTCATCCAACAAGAGCTTCACATAGCGCCTCAACCCATATCAAGGGGAATCAAGAGGAGTTTAGTCCAGAGCCTCGCAAGAGGAATTCGGCTACACTTGTTGAATTGTACTAAGTTGAGCCTCACTTGTTTTAGGTTCCGCATTTAGAGAGTTAAAATTTTTAAGATTAGCAATCACACCTATTCACCCCCCTCTAGGTGTTTTTCACCCTCCACTTCACTTCTCAAATTCCACGATCTCATCTCCACCATTGATTTAAAGAACTAAAAAAATCTTTATTTTCTACTTGTTTGATGTAATATTATTTATTATTATTATTTTATAAAATACCATTATACACATACATATCCACATCCATGTACACATACACAATATTCATATCCTTGTATTCATAATTATCCAACATTATTTAACTTTCAAATTTTCTCCACTATATTATTAATATTATTTATTCATTTATATATATGTTTTTTCCCATAATTATACAAACTTAATTCAATAATCACCCCCGATAATCTGTGTAATCTCTATAGATTAAGTATTTGAATATTAATTCGGGATTTTAAAAATTGGGTGTTACAGTTCTACCCCCTTACAAAAGTTTCGTCCTAAAAACTTTGCAAATCTAAAGTTGAATGAATATAGAACCTTCACATTTCTCCATATCATAACGTTTCTCTTTGTCAAATGTCGTATCTTCTTCAATCCTTACCATCAGAATTTCTTATTCAAACTCTATAAGACGTTCTTATAGTCTGACTTAATCCTAATTTGCATGATATTTTAGTCATTTCCTTACTCCAGTGTCCCATACCACTGGCAGCCCATACTGAGGGCCCACACCCCCAGCAGAGCACATCCGAATTATGGCATGTGGGTACCATAATCCGAACATAAGATAGTGACTAAATATCCTGCGTTTCGAGATTAATCACACACGTAAGAACTCCTACCCCCTTAAACTAACAATATCAAACAACATATTCACATACATAGAGAATACAATCATGCATATCAATCATGGCAATCAACCTAGCAATCTAATCCTCTTCCAACTACAACAATTCTAAGTCTAATACTCATTCTATATCCTGCGCTTTGATACCAACTGTAACGGTCCCAGATTTCTTAAATCTTCAATTAATATAGACATTCTTTAAACCGTTAAATCATCATAATCATCTACAAATCCTTAAAAATTCGGCAGCACCTCCTTTGTAAATACTGATATGCCCGAATATACATTTTAACTCACAATAATTTCGGCCAACATTAGCCTACTTATGTGAAAACAAAAGAAACATATGCTCGAGAGTACTCCTCTCGGCATCCACAACATAATACAAAACTTAACGGTCCCACTTATCATAGTTATCACAAATAATTTATCTCGATACAAATCCATCTCACAATTCCAATAACTTCTACAAGTGAAATTATCAAATAAACTTACGAGCATATACAACAAGAGACTTTCTAAATAATAACACAATACCACATATGTAATATATTTACTTATAACGAAAAAATTTCACAAACGCCAAAAGCCTAAGCTGGGCCTCCACCTCGACGCAACCTGAAAACAAGGAACTGGAAGGGGGTGAGCTCGACAGCTCAGTGAGAAGAGTCAACAAGAAAATCAAAGAATAGTATGCAAAGTGATAATGAGAACATAATTTTACTAAAGAGTAAAGAAGCATCTGAATGAGACAAGATAACTTGGAACCGACACTTATGTATAAATATTGTGATCAAAACAGGTGTCCTAAGGTTCTAGTTATTTAATTGGGACGGTTGAATACACCGATTCTTGATTCTCTTTAATCTTCTTACTTTCTATTCCTGCATTTTACATGATTTATGAGATATAAAATAACTTTTCAATCATTTATAGTTTGGTATTGAATCCATCTTATGTGCGCACGTAGTACCCACGTGCCATATATTATCATGGAGTGCATCAAACATACTCACAATATTTAGAAAATATACATATATCAATCCCAATAATGCGACACCACATCACACCTTTACGAATATTATTTATGTTCAGGTAATTCAATATCACAATATCACCTCACACTTCTGTATTCACACATAATACTTGTTCGGTACACATCATACGTTATTCATATGCGTATATACAAGAATCACAATGGGGTATGAGATCTTCCATCTTCCCCCTCCCACCAGCTCCCGCCCGGTCCCTTCCTCCTTTATATAAAAATTATGGTAATTACACCGTCTTCGCCCTCCTACCGGCTCCCGCCTGGCCCCTTCCTTCGTGATATAAGAATATATAGAAATGTAGCTTATTATAATAACACCGTCTTCCCCCTCCTACCGGCTCCCGCCCGGCCCCTTCCTCCGTGATATAAGTGTGTATATATATATATATATATATATATATATATATATATATATATATATATATATGTGTATCGTATCATAATAACACCGTCTTTACCCTCCTACCGGCTCCCGCCGGTCCCCTTCCTCCGATATGCAAGAAAGTAACAGACAAATATATATATGTATAAATATACACATTCATACTCGTAAATTACAACTAAATTTACCAATGATATGAATATCAACTGATTGCCATAGTTTGCCTTCCATCTTGTTAATTCTATTATCGAAGAAATACATATGAGTCATATATAATGTTACGAGCTACACTGTAATGATATACTCATTTTCTTCGTATGGATTGGGTTTTAGTTCACGTTATCAATGTCAGGCCTTTTATCACGTTACTTGTATCTTTACATATCGCCAATATATCATGAACATTTAAGTTCATAAAATTTTCAGAACATACGTATCATAGGATTTATCAATATTAGAGTGTGGTAATAACCAGCTCATACATGTATTCCACTAATTACTTAGTGTAATAATTATGGATCACAATAATTAATCTCGTATAGAAGTTTACTTCCCATGTCGATTCTGTATCACTTGATTATAATTAAAGTAGAAGTTTGTTCACCGATGTACATTTTAATTTAGTGTTTCGAAGACTCGTACAATACGTGGTACACTTTTTTTTTTCATCACGTGGCATACAATGACATAGATGCATACACACACGCGTGCACACACACACACCCACCTATCATCCCATGTATAAATCAGAGATTTACGTCAATGAAATTATTACTTATTAAATCTTTGGTGTACCAATTTAGTTCCTGAAGTTATAGTCGTAATAATCTTATATCCATATTGATTACCAATACTATACTCTAGTATTGAACTTACCCGTACGGGTTTCTTAGTGTATCTAAATCTATTTCTCCAAATTTTGGTTCTTAACCACCCGATACTAATCAATATTCTGCATTTGCCAAGGAAAAGCAAAGAATGTGTAGGGCATAACTCAATGACTAGAAATAAAGAAATTGGAGATAAAATTTGAAAACTTACCATAGTTCAGACATCCCTTTGAGGAAAACACAAGCAGTATTGCTTATTACTATAAAAAAAATTTCTTATAAGAGGGCTCAAAGGGAACCCAATAATATTTCCTAGAAACAATAGGTTACTTTTGCCTACCTAGAAGAATATCAAGCATTTATTTTTTTCTAGTCCTGGTGTTGGTTAGTTCTAGGTTGGTTAGTCTATTGCAAAAAGGGACTAAAGGTGCAAGTATTTCAATGATGATTCTTTAGTACTGATCACTTTCTTCAAATAAAAATTATCCTATGGTTTCCAGTGTCTTTTAGTCCTCTTTGCTAATACTTGATCAATTTAGTCTTGCGAACCACATCTATGCAGGTTCTACTATTGAGGTATCATTAGTCGAGTAGACACTAGTAATGTATTTGATAATTGTATGAGTTCAGTCCCCATAGATATCTCTACTAGAGTCAGTTATATTACTTTCAAAATTCTAAGAGCGTCTCTACTAGAGCCACTAATATTTTCTCCTGCCTCCAACACTGATATCCTGCTTCAAAACCTTTGAGAGAGAGATATACTTATGATTATGATTATAGATTTACTCGGACACAAATCAGTAAAATCCTCAGGTCACCTGTTGGTTGTTGTACCCATGCATCCATTAATATCTGTATGACTAGAGACTTACATGTATTCTCTCCATTTAATTCTGGACGCACAAAGATTTTGGTTTGTTGAATATTTCATGAAAATTCTTATGCGTCGATTGCACCGTTATATTTGTTGAAACTATACTTGCATATCCCTTTTAGAAATTATTTAATATTAATGACTGAGATATATCATTTAATTGCTTGCAGGGTACAAATACCATGTGCTACGCTTTTGGAGGAATTGAGTGGTAAATTTACCAATAATTTATTTGCATGAATTATGGTTCAGGTGATCAAACGAGATGTTTTCATTTACAACTAACCTTTGTAATGTACCAAAAGCAGATGATGAGAAGTAGGTTTTAAATTAAACCATTCCAAATTAAGGATCAGGTTTGTCATATAATGGCTAGGGAACTTTCTACTAGAAGTGAAAGTATCAAAAAGAAATGTAATGAATGGATGTCTTGTACAGTTATATCCACAGGTACCCAAAATGGCCAAGAGCTAACCTTAGTGAATCAACTACCAAATGTAATTGTAGGTGGTTGTAGCTTAAGATTGATTCAAAGGATCAATACACCAACTTCCCTACTCAGCGGTCCCAAGAGGCACTTTGTTTTCATGTTTCTTGATGCGTGAAATATATATATTCTTTCCTCAAGATATATTGTAATGAAGAAGTACCCTCCAAAATATCTATTAAATATCTTAGGCCCTCAAGAAAAAGGAAGGGCGCATAGAAGTTGAATCACTGTCACATCCAGTTCTTGAGATTAAATAATTTGTCTTTGATGATCCAGAAATTTTCAAATATATACTGGTCTTATTACTATAACAAGAGTATCATAACTTTTATTATGAGTCTGATTCATGATAATTTATACAACAATGTGTATTCCCTTTATGCTTACAACTGGAAACAAAATATTTTTCTTTGCGTATTTCCTTGGATGATAGTCTTGTAAATTAGCATTTCCCATGTTGACACGTATCTATCAAACGCTTCAAGACTGAAATATGGCTATGTACAAGTATATGCCTCTCCACAATTAGGTTATGTTGTAACAACAAAATCCTGTAGTGGCAACTAAGTTTAGATGAATTAGGATTCTTTATTTTTTTGGAGTTATCTGTCAATACCCATTTACAATCTACTAAAAACTACAAGTATAATTCTAATCACAACCAACTTCCAACTACTACCAAGAGTTCAATGATTCAGATTAACTACTAGAAGCACAGAACACCCAATTCTCTGCCAAAAACCAACATGATCACAATAACAAGGGCATTTTAAATTTTTGAAGTGAGATGAACATCCTCTCCTAAGTTCAATTCATGTCTTATTAAGTTTTGTTACAATCCCAAGCATCACAAAAGAAACAACACATCTACATATCCCTAGAAACCCTAGCCATCCAGCAATATCCCCACAATTTGAGAAAATATCAAGCAACCAAGACATAAATACTGAATTTGATCTCCAAATCAAAAGTAACCAATCTCAGGTAGACTTTCATGGCTCCAAAACTGAAAGAAATTTGATTCCACAAACTAAAAGAAATTTGGACGGCAAAACTCTCTCAGATAATCAATAGCAATAACCATGAATAAATCAAGATCTAGACATGAGTGGATCTAAATCTGAAAATAGAACAGTTTCTGAAATTATTTTAGAACAAAAAAAAAATCAAAGTTAAACATGGATTTAATCTAAAAATGGAAAGACAACTCCTCACCCAAGCCCTCCTCCTGTCTTCGGCTGCACGCGTGCGCCACCCCGTTGCCCCCCCCCCCCACGCGGCCCCTGGCCGCGCTTGCTGCGCGCAGCTGGGCGCGCACCCTGCCTGTTGGGTTGCCGCACCCAGTCCGAGAAGGGGAGGGGGGAGAGAGAAAGGAGAATTTGAGAGAGAGAGAGAGAGAGAGAGAGAGAGAGAGAGAGATTGGGGATTTGATTTGAGTGGGGGATCTGGTTGTTGCCGTCCAAAGAAGGGGAGAAGGATTGAAGAAATAAAGGGGAAGAATGAGAAGAGAGAAGGAGATGAGGGTTTTTTTTTCTTCTTTTATTTTATAATATATTCCCCAAAATTCTATATGCTTGCCACCTCACCCATTCTCAAATTCAATACAATCTTCACCCTCCACTTCACTTCTCAAATTCCAAGATCTCATCTCCACCATTGATTTAAAGAACTAAAAAAATCTTTATTTTCTACTTGTTTGATGTAATATTATTTATTATTATTATTTTATAAAATACCATTATACACATACATATCCACATCCATGTACACATACACAATATTCATATCCTTGTATTCATAATTATCCAACATTATTTAACTTTCAAATTTTCTCCACTATATTATTAATATTATTTATTCATTTATATATATGTTTTTTCCCATAATTATACAAACTTAATTCAATAATCACCCCCGATAATCTGTGTAATCTCTATAGATTAAGTATTTGAATATTAATTCGGGATTTAAAAATTGGGGTGTTACACTAAGTATTAACGTGTAATTCAGATATATCTAAAATATAGTTTAAACATATATTTATCAAAACTTTAAGAGATGACATGTACTAGAGGAAAATATTTATTATCCATTCTAGTCACCCTATTAAGACATTGATGATGTCCTAAATTAGATTTTTAGTATCTTATAAGATGGCTGCAAATTGGTTTCTTACCGGATAGCAAAGCATCCTAATTTGCCTTTCTATTTATATTCTTAATAGTATCTAAATTTTCATTTTGAAAAAAATACCATTGCCTTAATTTAGCGATTAGGATATATAATTTAATTTTCTCTTTGTACATGTAACTTGTTCATGTATTCACAACTATACATGCATATAATGCATGCACTGTAGATCTTTAGTTTTGAAAATATGTCACATTTAAAATCTTCAAATAAATTTTAAATAATTTGAAAATATATTTACTATTAACATTGAAAATTATAATATCCTTTCTGAAGATGTAAAGTCTTTAAAGAAAGGTTTGAAGTGTATGATTATGTAAAATATAGTAGTCTTTTTAAAATATTTTAACTATAAAATGATGCACTCATAATCTCAAATTTTCAAATTTAATATATATACACACACACACACACACACAATTTAATAAATATTAAAATTTAAAGTTTAATATTTTTCACACCTTAGATAAGAATTTTCTCATAATTTTATTATTGTTAAAATCATGAATATATACTTAAATAGGAGATGTATAAATTTTGACAGTTATGAATATAACTTTATATAATAAAGTAAATTTATAGACGATAATTTAACTTGATATATCAATTAGATCTTATTACTTGAAAACCATTAATGAAATAAAACTATATATATATATATATATATATATATATATATATTATATATATATATATATATATATATATATATATATATATATATATATAGGGCTTACTGTACCTCAGCCTGCGGGCTGAGAGAGTTTCTCAGCCTGCGGGACGTGGCTGAATATAGGCCACACATCGGTCGCAGAGTGTGGGCGCCACAAAAAATCAAAAAATCCCGCCTAAACAATCGTGAATCAAAATGACAAAATACCCCTTTAAATGACGACTGCGACTTCTAGCATTCAAAAGTAAAAAAAACATTCCATGGTCGCAGACTTAATACAGAATAAAGAATACAAGACAAAAGATGCTATCGCATAGCAATGCGACCTCCTTCGGTACTGCGACCAAATTCGCAATCTTCTTTCTCATGCCTTATGTAAAAGAAGTAATTAATATTATATCTACCGTGATACAACACCAGTCTAGAAAAAAGAGATGCACTAATGTTAATCTCGAGAAAGGAAAGATGTGCACCATACGTAATCTAAAGATATAGCCAAACAATTCTATAAAAAGTTAATTTGTACTTCGGATTCTCCAGCAATAAATCTTCAATTAAATATTTAGTTTTTTTTACCACTTCCTACCATACTCAACCTCACCTGTAACAATTATTATTACTATTCATGTTCTTCCACAATATTGACCTTTATATAATGCTTGTAACTAATATATTACCTCATACCTAAAAAACTATAATTTTGCTCTTCCTTTTCAATTTGATTTCAAAAACTTTCAAAAAAAAATTCATTCTTGAATCATGTCTTCCCCATCTTCTTCCTCTGAACACTCAGAATTCAACTTCAATCAATCCCCCACCGGTCCTTTGTCTTTAGGATATTCTAGTGAATCTGATACCAGTCTGGACTTCACTCCTTTTGACTATCTCACTACATCAAATAATGTATTAACTGATCCTCCTATTCATGATGATAATGAATTTTTCATGTGCGTTAGTGAAGAAGACATTATTCCTCTGCCACTTGACGGAGACATGCTTGATGAAAGCATGTCCTCTGATGCTGTAGGCTCGCTTCCTAGCAACGGGTCAGACGAAGAGCTTGATAGAGACGATCCATTCTGGGAGTTCATCGGTGAAACAAAAAAACCTCAAGATGATGAGGAAATAAGTGATGAAGAGGAAGAGCAGAAGAATGAAGACGATGAATCTGCTTATGATGGTGATAATGACGAGGATTAGGATTTCCTGATCTTCTGATATTCAATTATATTTTGTCTTCTTTTAAAAGCTTTTAATTCTATTTTTTTGTAAGGTCTCTTTCTCACTATATTAACTTATAAGCTCTTTTAATTAAATATCCAAACTGCGACTGCTGCTCTTAAACACTGCGACCATAGTCGCAACCCTACTACGGATGCAATTTATGGTCGCAGTTAATCATTTATCAGTTCCCAATGCGACTTTGGTCGCAATAATGTACTGTTTTGGAGTTCAAAGTAATTTAAAGTTATAGTGTATTAACTTTTAAACTGTTTTGGATAACTGAACAGTCACCTAGGAAGTATACAATTTTTGGGAAAAGATAGAAATATATTTGAGAGATATTCACGTGGTCCGAGAGCTTAAACCTTTTGGAATTCCGGATTAAATACATATAAAGGGTCATGAGCAAAGGATTAAAAACATACTAAGTTATTTTTTGCTCAAACTCGTTACTCTCACTGTTCCGAAAATACATTCAAAAAATGTCTTCACCATCACCACCGTCTTCACCGGAAAGAAGCCAATCATCAAATGATGATTTTATTTTTAGTTCTGAAACAATGTCTCGCTATGGGTCAGAATCTGAGCTTGATACAGACCACCCTTTCTGGGAGTTCATTGATGAACCAAAACACAAACATGAAGAGGAAGAAAGCGACGATGAGACTGTACCTGAAGAGGAGGAAGAGACAGAAGACGAAAGCGATACAGAAGACGAAAGCATGACTCTTGACGACGAATCTGATTACTATGGTGATGACGACGATTAGAAGTTAAAAAATTGTATTTTGTTTTTCTTTTTAAATATATATAATCTGTTTTCTAAAGTTATTTGTGTGAATTACATTTTTACTATTATGTTTTGGTTGAAATACTGCGACCATGGACGCAGACTTAATAAATACAATGCGACCAAGGTCGCAGTCGCTGGTCTTTAATCTTAATCAACAACAACACTGCTACCTTGGTCGCAGTTTCTGATCGTAGTCTTTATAATATAAACTGCAACCTTGATCGCAGTTGTTGGTATTTAGTCGTAATAAAATACACAGCGAACTTGGTCGCAGTTGCTGATCTTTACTCTTAATCAACAATATCACTGAAATGTCGACCTTGGTCGCAGTTGGTGGTATTTATAAATAATCAACAACACTGCGACTTTGGTCGCAGTTGATTAACGCAGTCTTAAAAAAAATAATCTGCAACCTTGGTCACAGTTTTTGGTCACAATGTCGACCCTGGTCGCAGTTGTTTCTGTTTGCACTGTAGTCTTATGCGACCTTGGTCGCAGTGTGGTCTCTGGTCCAAGTTGTTTTGTTTGCAATGCATGACTGCGACCAAGGTCGTAGTTTATTAAAAAACAAATATGTTTTTTATTTATTTTCACGCATTTATCTCCAGGCATGTGAAAATGATAAAAAAAACGATCTCTTATACAATAAGATTGAGTGTTACAATATAGCAGTAGAAAGAAAACTAAACATCAAAAAGAGCCATTGTTGACTAAGAGCAGTGTTGTTATTGAGGTCTTTTTATTTATGTCCAGGCATTTATCTCCAGGCATGTAAAAATGATACAAAACGATCTCTTATACAATAAGATTGAGTGTTACAATATAGCAGTACAAAGAAGACTAAACATCAAAAGAACCAAGAAGACTAAACATCAAAAGAGCCCTTGTTGAATAAGAGCAGTGGTGTTATTGACGTCCACGTGTACTAAAAAACTGTGGACGTCGAGGACCATGACTTCTTCCCTTGTGGACGAATATCGATCAAGTTCACCGGCCAAAATATTCTCCCACAGGCCCA
This sequence comes from Agave tequilana, assembly GCA_038442645.1. Classification (NCBI taxonomy): domain Eukaryota; kingdom Viridiplantae; phylum Streptophyta; class Magnoliopsida; order Asparagales; family Asparagaceae; genus Agave; species Agave tequilana. The sequence goes on from JAVJIF010007936.1 coordinate 65,041, forward strand.
GCGAACCTGAAAAAGGACAATCAAGCTCTGGGTCTTCTTCGTGCATAGGGTCATCTTCATCCATGGAGGCAGGCCCCTGTTAGAGACTCTGAAGAAGGCGGAAATTCTCAGAGCAATTGCTCTCAAATGAACACAGTCTAATTATGGGCTGTTAAAGGGAGAGGGTGAGCCCTATTTATGGGCAGCCCATAATAACAGCTTCGGGAAACAGCGAATGGTGCGGGTTCATCAACGTAGACTTGACGTTAAAAAGATCTCATAAAATCTTTATGACAGGTCGCGTCTCACGGAGTCGGTCCAAATCGCATCAGACAACAGACAACTTTTCATTTTTCATTTACATTCAAAAAATGACTTAATCCAAAACAACACTTAATAAAACAAGAACACGGCGACCTTGGTCGCTATGCATGTTAATCTAAAGGAAAACACTTACTTAACGTACTGCGACCAAGGTCGCAGTCCATGTAAAGCGACCTAAGACTGCAGTTGCTGGCCATCTTTATCAACAACAACACTGCGACCTTGGTCGCATTGAACAATGTACACTGCGACCATCTTTATCCTTAACAACACTGCGACCTTGGTCGCAGTTAATAATTATATTACTTCACCCTTAAAAATTTTAAAATGAAAGGTTGCGACATTGGTTGCAGTTGCTAGTCGCAGACTTAATAAATACACTGCGACCTTGGTCGCAGTTGCTGGACTTTAGTGTTACTCAACAACAACACTGCTACCTTGGTCGTAGTTTCTGACCGTAGTCTTAATAAAATAAACTGCGACCTTGATCGCAGTTGTTGCTGTTTAGTCTTAATAAAATACACAGCGACCTTGGTCGCAGTTGCTGTTCTTTACTCTTAATCAACAAAATCACTGCGACCTTGGTCGCAGTTGGTGGTCTTTATAGATAATCAACAACAACACTGCGACTTTGGTCGCAGTTGATGGCCGCAGTCTTAAAAAAATAATCTCCAATCTTGGTCGCTATTGCTGGTTTTTAGTCTTAATCAACAACAACACTGCGACGATGTGACACGTCACCGCAACAGTTGCTTAGTCGCAGTCTTTGGTCGCACTGTCGACCCTGGTCACAGTACTTACTGTTTGCAATGTATCTTCTGCGACCTTGGTCGCAGTGTCATCTATGATCATAGTTGTTTTGTTTGCAATGCATGGCTGCGAAAAAGTTCGTAGTTTATTAAAAAAAACAAATATGCTTTTTATTTATGTCCAGGCATTTATCTCCAGGCATGTGCAAATGATACAAAACGATCTCTTATACAATAAGATTGAGTGTTACAAATACAGCAGTACAAAAGAAGACTAAAACATCAAAAAATCCCTTGTTGACTAAGAGCAATCTTCTTCTTGAGGTCTGGTGGCAGCAGAATCAATAAGATTGAGTGTTACAAAGAAGACTAAAATCAAAGTAGCCAAGAAGACTAAACATCAAAAAATCCCTTGTTGACTAAGAGAAATCTTCTTCTTGAGGTCTGGTGGCAGCAGAATCAATAAGATTTAGTGTTACAAAGAAGACTAAACATCAAAGTATCCAAGAAGACAAAACATCAAAAGAGCCAAGAAGAGCCCTTGTTGACTACTAAGAGCAATCTTCTCCTGGAGGTCTGGTGGCAGCAGAATCTTTCGTTTATGAACATCTCTTCACCAGAAGGTTATCCAGTGAGCATGGAGTTTCCTCGATGTCACTTCTGGGGTAAGAGAGGAGGTTTTGAGACCTCACAAGGAATGCTACCCACCACATCCCCCGCCGCCATACCCACTCTGACCATCCGTTACCAGCAAGCTTGACTGGTGCATCAAGTCAGAGCAGATCTCGGTGAGGATTAAGTCCTCGTCAGGGATCATGACTTCTTCCCTTGTGAACGACGAGGACCATGACTTCTTCCCTTGTGGACGATGAGGTCTATGACTTCTTCCCTTGTGGACGAACATCGATCAATTTCGTCAATAGGGTCATCTTCATCCATGGAGGCAGGCCCCTGTTAGAGACTCTGAAGAAGACGGAAATTCTCAGAGCAATTGCTCTCGAAAGAAAACAGTCTAATTATGGACTGTTGAAGGGAGAGCGTGAGCCCTATTTATAGGCAGCCCATAATAACCATAATTAATGGTTCATTAATCAGAATCGTCGGCATTAATGGTCTCCAACCGCCAGCGCCGGTTTGGCATTAAAAGACATTAACGCCTAAACCCAATGAAGAACCGACGGGTGGACAACCGCTTCGGGAAACAACGAATGGTGCGGGTTCGTCAACATAGACTTGACGTTAAAAGATCTCATAAAATCTTTATGACAGGTCGCGTCTCACGGACTGACTCCAAGTCGCATCACACAACAGACAACTTTTCATTTTTCATTTAGATTCAAAAAATGACTTAATCCAAAAAAAACACTTAATAAAACAACACTTACTTAACGTACTGCGACCAAAGTCGCATTTCACCACTTAATAAAACAACACTGCGACCTTGGGCGCTATGCATGTTAATATAAAGGAAACACCTACCTAACGTATTGCGACCTAAGTCGCAGTCCATGTAATGCAACCCTAGATTGCAGTTGCTGGCCATCTTCATCAATAACAACACTGCGACCTTGGTCGCATTTAACCATGTACACTGCGACAAAAGACTTTGGCTAAGGTCGCAGTTTAAATGTACAATGTGACCAAAGACTCTGACTACATTATATTCAAAAAAAATAATTACTTAACGTACTGCGACAAAGTCGCAGACCATGTAATGCAACCCTAGATTGCAGTTGCTGGCTATCTTTATCAATAACAACACTGCGACCTTGGTCGCATTTCACCATGTACACTGCGACCAAAGACTTTGACTAAGGTCGCAGTTTAAATGTACAATGCGACCAAAAACTCTGACTACATTATATACAAAAAAAATTAAACTATAAAGTAGAATTTTATCGCAAGCTGAAAACATTGATCTGAAAAGATTTTATATTTTCAAAAAAAAATTTATCCCAGGCTGAAAAGGAGAAACTACATCTTTCAAAAAGAGGTAAAGAAATAAGGCGAAAATTAATTTATATCCTATAAAGAGCGGCAAAATAAAAGGGGGAAAAATAATAATAAACAATAAGGAAAAGTTATCATAAGGGGTATTTGGTAATTTAACTTCTCCATAAAAGCGGGCCGCAAGTCAGTGAGGTGACAAATCGAGCCACGTCACCGCAGGCTGAGAGAGTACTCTCAGCCCGCGGGCTGATATACATTTTTCTCATATATATATATATATATATATATATATATATATATATATATATATATATATATATATATATATATATATATATATATATATATATATCTATCTTAGGAAGTGGGAGATTATAATTTTTTTAAACAAATTGATGTTTGTTTTAAAGGAGTCCTATATAACTAAATATTAGAATCATTTATTTTGGGCATAATTTTAATTGATCTCAGTTAGTATTACATGGGGGTAAAACCACACATGGGGGTAAAACTAATCAATTCTATGTAACTATGAAAATTTTCCAATGATCTAGAGAGAAATTAACTTCACCATAATGTTACTCATTTTCACACGCATAGCCTTCTAGAGTGATGCATGAACTTGAACGTTGTGTGCTTTTACATCATGCTTAATTAATAATTGTCTAATTAAGTAGTGACTTCACGTTGCATAAGCAATGACATTCCTACATTCTAGATACCTATGTGGCACACTTGAAGCCATCAATATAAACTGGCGTTGATTTCCTTCATCATCAATTTGTTGACGAATGTGTAACATAGTTTAATCCTCGATTGACTAGTATAATATATTACCATAATACTTTTCATTTGCAATATTAAAATATATATATATATAGTGGAGGTTGTCTTAATTAATTAAACGAGGTATATATATAAGAATCAGAAGGGCTGACCCTTTGAGATGCCTCTCGCGAGTTTTGATCAAGAGTAGTCAACCAGTGGGGATCTTGTGAGCAAAGGATATCAATATCAGTTGCCCTATTGTATTTGTCGTAATTGGGCCATGACTGCCTCCAGTGATTGTGCTAGTACTTAATTAAGTAGGGTTGCAACCTTTTCTGGGCTGTGGCTTTTTTTTAATATAAGAAAAAACAATGAATCAAGTGGTCCCCACGCTTCATTAAAATTTTTTTAATGGAAATATCCTATAAAAACATCAGAATATAAGCAAAAGTAGCACAGATACACTCGCATGTACCTACCAAAATGAAAAAGAACATCAAGAACCAAAATTTGAGTTGGGATTTGTTTTCTACAGTTCGGTTCACATGTGTGAGCCACGCACGTATATTATAAGAGGCTAATCCGGCGTTGACACGTGAAATTAGCCTTCTTATAATGTTATAAGAGGTCCAAAGACTTTAAAACTTTATACTTTTGAAACCTAACATCTTATTCACGTGTCAACGCGGAATTAACTCTCTTATAATAATGAGCTGAATTCGAGTTTTTGCGTGATATCAATGAGAGAGATGCATGGAGGTCGTATCTCCAAATTTGGGATGGGATTGTAGCATGTTAAGATTGAAAGTGAGAAAGTGAAGAAAGTGGTAGAGAAATGAGGTGGGAAATTAACATGCTGAAAAAAACTATTTGTTTCGCTCCTTAATTACTCTTCTTCAACGAATCAATAACAAAAAGTCAAGCAACTGCAGATCAGATTCTATGTCCTATCTGTATGCTCTGCCAAAAAAAAAAAAAAATAGGAAGCATTATTCAAATATTGTTTCATGAAAAGAAATAATATTGCAAATAATTTTACTGTCCAACCACTAGAGAATTGAAGGAGTCTTAAATTTTTTTTTCCCTCATTTTTTTTTTCTTTTAAGAGAAAAAAAATGAGTAAAATTGTTCATTCACCATGGCGAGCCATGAGCCAAACCAAGCTTTCAAAGAAGTTTTAAAGAGGATGGTGTGTTTGACTTTAGAGGAGGGAGTATCAGCCGTCCCATTCTTTGGATTATTGATATAATTATTGCGTGCTTGATTAAAGAAGAGTTGGAGTACTTTGTCAATTTTATTAGGAAGGTCTGGACTCCAGTGGTTGTGGTGCTAAAGGGCGAGGGTTGCAGCCTCTGAGGTTCTCTTTTAAGCATGTTGTCAATAAGGTGTCTTTGGAGAGGGGAAGCCTCCTCGATTCCAATCTCGATATGTTGTGCTGGAAATTTTATCTCTATTTTTTAAATTAAAATATGCAATAATTAAAACTTAGCATAAATCAAATTAAATGTGTATCAATTACTAAATATGCAACAAAATTAAAACAATTTGTTGGCCTGGGAGATGTAGTTGTGCGATGCACTACCCTAGAAGACAAAAGGCCAGTTTTATTGACCGGACGTCGAATTAACCTTGTCAACTAGCGGTAAAAACTCCCTCGAAATCACCAACACCTGGGCTCGGACGCTAGCACCAAGCCTCTGCTTAGATTCAGACGGTTTCCCAAAACATACAGAAAGGAGAAGAAAATTTAATTTAGGCTGAAATCCTTCTCATATAGAGTAGACATCAAAAGAAATTTCATAAAGAAAGAAGAGAAAATGATAACTGTCTGTTGAGAACTGAGCTAGAATTCCATTTATAGCCTTAGAACACTACTCAACTGACTTAGATCCTGAGACTTGGTAAAAGTTCACTTGGTAAAACAAAATTTGAAAAAAAGCCTTTTTTCTTTTATTTAATTCAAAAATCCAATAGTCACCCCAAAAGCTTGAGTTTTAGAGAAGACAGAATAAAACAATACAATGTATATAATTCAAAACACAAATCAGAAAACATAAAACACGAATAAGGTTAGGCAACCTCATACTGTGGATTTGGGGTAAATAGCTTGCGACCTTGAATTTACTCTTGTGAATTCATCGCCACCTGAGAGACATAATGACTACGCCTTGAATTAGACCTTTTTAACCAGATATTGATGGAAGACACACACAGTAAGTTCTCATCTACTGAGCGAGCGGGTTGAACGTTAATGATCATACTCACAGTAACTGACTCATAAGAGTTTCCAAGGGTCAGACCTGCCCCTCCAACCGCGTCATCATGGTTCCTCTCACGTAGATAAGTCTTCCAAGGGTACTACAGCTGGATGTTATACCGTCCACACTATATGCGTTGAACTTATTAAGAGTTTAACTCATCCTTACCTAGCTGTATCATAAGAGCATCGTCACTATAAAGAAGGGGCAGTAGCTACAATGCTTCATATAGGATATAAATATATTCGGCTTGATGCTCCACACGAGTATCACCAGTTCAGCTTGTTACTATCACATTGAACCTCTTTCATGGAACCAGCTCCCAATCAAGCAGGTTGGGTTCTCGCTGTCGGTGAGCTCTATTATGAGCTTAACCTCATCTCCCTCGATGAAACTATGACTACCCTCCTAAAAAGACCCTAAGTCAGAATGACTTTATGTTTCTCAGGGTCAGACAAATAGCTTAACAGCCTTTATTTTCAAGTGGTGACTATCAGAGATTTAACTCATGACCACATTATTATGACTCTTGACATCCATTATAAAACCTATAAAGCCTTAAGGTAATTGACAGTTTCTCCCTCCATATAGGATCATAGATAGTTATAAAGTTCTTAGTTTCAAAATGAGCAAATTATACCATAATGGTTTATGACAAAACATAGATATATTGCATTTGATTATTCCAGTATTTACAGTAAATATATATATACATATATTTAATTTGATAAAGAATAATCATCTTATCAAAAGTCATTTTAATACATACTTGGTGTCAAAGTCTAATTATTAACGTGTAATTTAGATTTATCAAAAATATAGTTTATGTTGGCCCAATGGCCTTCCACTCTAGTTTTGATGATGATCAACACTCATGTAGTTATGTTTACTAATATTCTTATGTTTCTAAGTTTCAGATCATTAACAGGATATTAGTTGGTGATTAGCTTCAACAAGATGATTAGAAGCTATTCATGATGATTCCGGTGCCAAAGCTTAAAGATCATACCTTTGCACTTGGAGAATCACGGAGTTTGGACCGAGTCTACTTGGAGATGAAGATCGTCAAGAAGACTTAGGTATCCTAGTTTAGATTATGAGTTTTAGATCCATTTGTAAAGCTTAGTTTAGTTGATATGCTCAAGTGCACAAATCACACACGTTTTATGATTGAGTTTTGGTTTTCATGAATAGTTTATCAAAACAAGTTTACATATGGTATATGTATAGTAGATGTTTTCTATTTATACATACATGCTTTAACTTGGTAAACAAACTTATTTTGATATCCCTATTCATGTTTTGGAAAAATCAAGTTTGACAAAATACAGGTTTTGTTTTGATAAAATTTGCAAGACACAAAAATGAATTGATATGATTGATATATGTCTTGAAATTTTTATCACATGTTTATGTTTCAACATAAAATGATAAAACAATTTTATGGTATTTTTAAAAGAGATAAAAGATTTTTTAGAAAATATTTTTCAAATTTTCTGACCTGGTTTTGTGCTGACAGGCTGGTCGGCCGACCGGACCGGTCGACCGCACCAAGGGCCGGTCGACCGATCCGGTCGACCGACGTGCACAGACGTGCACGTCTGTTAGGCACAGTGGACGGTCGACCGGGCCGGTCGACCGGGCCTGAGAGCTCTGCTCTCGGTTTATTTCGGTCGACCGGGCCGGTCGACCGATGTTGCCCAACGGTCACATTTTTGACCGTTGGCGGTCGACCGGGCCGGTCGACCGGCAGTTGGTCAGACTGCCACATCAGCCTAACGGCTAGTTTTTCCTAGGGGCTATATATACCCCATTTCTCCATTGTTTTGAATAAGAATTTTTGAGCTAAAAATTTTCAGTTTTCTGAAGAGTTTAAAAGAGTTTTTAAAGAGTTTTAAGTCAAAAAGATTTCATCTTATTTGTTTTTTTTTGGGTTTTGGAAAATCAAAGAAAGCTAGGGTTTTGGGAGATTGTTTTGTTTTTCATTTTCTAACATTTACAAGTGATTTCCCAAATAGTTTTTCTTTGTTGCTGGTTTCCAAAAACACCTTGTTTCCACACTTGAGCTATATCATCTATCCTAAACTATTAGGATCTTGTTTTTGTGGAAAAAGATAAGAGAAAAAGAAAGAGAGAGTTTTGAGGTTGTTGTTTGTAACCTCTAAGTTGTACACCCTTATTCTTGTTGTATCCCTCTTAGGTAGAGGTGATCGGGTGATTGGTGTGTATCCCTCAAGTGTGAGGTGATTGAGTTTGGTTGTGAGCCTCTTCGGTAGAGGTGTGTGGATTGGTTATTGTATTGGCTACGGGCCTTACCCCTCGGTTGTGAGGTGGTTGTTTGAGAGAGGAGTTTGGTACTCCTAGTATTGTAAGAAATCCTCTTCGGTAGAGGTTCCCTCGGTGGAGTTGAGATAGTGGAAATCCTACACGGTGGTGTAGGCGGGGATGTAGAGCTAGGTGCTCGAACCTCGAAACAAATCTTGGTGTTTGCGATTGCTCCCATTGTCTCTCTAACTCTCTCTCATTTACTTTGTGCAAAGCATCATATTCACATCATATCATATTTGCTTGTGTTGTGCATATTTCATATTGCCTTGCATTTATTCATATTGTTATTCATTCTTGATTGCTTGGCTTGATTGTGTGTGCACATATTTCTTATTGCTTGGATTGCTTGTGTGTGTGTGCCTAACTTGTACTCATCCAACAAGAGCTTCACATAGCGCCTCAACCCATTTCAAGGGGAATCAAGAGGAGTTAGTCCAGAGCCTCGCAAGGGGAATTCGGCTACACTTGTTGTATTGTATCAAGTTTGTGCAACATTTGCATTAGCTTCCGCATTTAGCGCACTTAGTTTGCATTTAGTTTCCTAGATTAGCATTCACACCTATTCACCCCCCCTCTAGGTGTTTTTCAATTGGTATCAGAGGTAGTGCTCCTGATACTTAGGCTTAACATCCTAGGAGTGATCCATTTGCTTGCTAATCTCATTTGCATTTGTTTGTTTGCACATTCATATATAGTTTACCATGGACTTCATGACCCCTCCTAGCTTTGACCCTTCCAACATTGATGTTTGGAAGTATAGGATGTCCATGTACCTAAAGACCCTAGGTTTGCATGTCTTCCTTGCCGCCACCAAGAGATGTTATCTTGGTGATTGCAATCATATAGGGGCCAATGCACAAGCCCTAGAGGCCATTAGAAGCACTTTATCTAAAGATTATCTTTTATGTGTTTCTAACTTTGATTCCGCTTTTGTAGTGTGGAACAAATTGACAACCACCAACACCTCCGAGCTTCAAGTACAAATTCAAGAAGAGGAATCTAGTAGAGAATCCGATCCACAATGCTTCATGGTCCAAGGGAATGACTCCCTTGAGGTACATTCGGAATCCCACCTAGATAGTGATTATGATGCTAGTTCTTCAAGTGATGATATCGTTGATCCCCATGCTCTAAATGAAGAACTATCTATTGTTTGTGAAAAACTAATAGAAAAATATAACTTGTTGAAAAAGAAGAGTCTAGGCATTAATAATGAAAATAAAATTTGATTGCTAGACTTGATGTTGTTTTGCAAGAGAAAGAGGAGATTGCTAATGAAAGGGATTCATTAAAATCTCAACTTGGTCTTGCACTTAAAGAAAATGAGTTTTTAAAATCTAAAAATGATTGCCATGATATTTTGAAGAAAAATGAAAATTTGTCTTCAAAAATTGATTTTGCTTTAAAAGAGAATGTTGCTTTGAAAAATAAAATTATTTCTATCTCAAATGATTTAGATGTATGTTTAAAGAAAAATATTGTTTTGCAAAATAAGATTGATTCTCATGTTTGCCATGCTAGGGTAGTTTCACTTAAATCACCCATTGCATGTTCCACTTCTTCTATACTTGAAAATGATATAAATTTGTTAAAGAAGAAAATGGATTGTTTGGGCTCCACTATGAGCCAATGTGCCATGAACCACACACGCTTGGAATCCTTGGTTCGAAAGAAACAAGTTCCATCTTTTCATGCACACCCTACACAGCATACACATGCTCCACACGGACACCATCAACACATGTATGCTCATGTGTACACTTGTACACATTGTGGACGTAAGGGCCACCTTGCTAAATTTTGCTATGATAGATTACATACTCCAAATTTAGCAAAGAACTTTGTTTGGGTTAGAGAAGGGACTAACCCCCATGGACCCAACAAGAAGGTATGGGTACCAAAGACCACCACCCCTAAAGTTTTTGATGTAGGTGTGGGCTCTCACATGACGTGAGAGTGATAGCACCTTGGAGTGGATGCGTTCCGGACTTAAAGGAAATCAATTGGATGCATCACTTTCAAGGGAAGATTTGGTGGAGATGACCACCACGTTTTGGAGACAAGGAAAGTTGCTTCTTTGGTTTCGGTAACTATCCTTTACTCCCATTTATTGTTTACATGCTTTTCATGTTCATAGTTTATAGCATGTTTTTATTGTCATTGGATTAGTATGTTCATTCTATGTTTATTAGATCCTTGACATACATGTATAGTATTTGAGACACACATGCTTATATGATCCCATACTTAGTGTTCTCACTTGTGTTTAAGTTATAATGTACATCATGAATCTAATACATGTGAATTCACATAATAATCATGTTTTAGTTTTTCATGATGACTTTTATATTGTTTTGATGCTTCATGTTTTGAATATATGTTTAGATGTTTGTTTTCATTAAGACTAGTTATATACTTGTACATAGAGTGGGCTACAAATAAATCTATATATGTTGAGCTTGATTGCTTATTTGAACCCATTAGATGTGCTAGTATAGTCTAGTTTGATGATTCATACATTTCAAACTTGTATTCCATTTTTGGATTTGTTTTATGATTGTGTGTTTCACTTCATGTATATGTTTGTATTGCCAAACTTTAAGATATACATGTATACCCCTTGAGTCATTTGCCTTTCATGCAAATCTATATTTGGACTCAATTGTGTTTAGGGATATGTATGTATACTTCATGTTTGACAATTCATACATATACCTTGAAATGAAATTTGTTGTGATGAAAATTTAGTTTTTCATGTTTCATGTATTTATGTTTAACTTCATGTATATGTCCATCTAGTTCAAACTAATCTTATACATATACATCTTTTTGAGCCACGTGCCTTCATGAATATTCATTTAGTGGACTCGTTGAGTTTTGGATATGTATGTATATTTTAACTTGTGTTAGACATACATATGCCTTGAAGATTAAATAAGGAGTTTTATATGATTTTTCATATTTTTGATGGAATTATGTTTTAAGGAATAATTGAGTTTAATGAAATATTTTTCATGATTATGATCTTCACATATTATTTGTACACTCATATCTATTTCTCATGTTTTGTTTCTCATGAGTTATGCTTTATTGGTTAGAGTGATGATTATCATGTGAATTTCATTTTTGTTTTATTCCTTACTTGAAGGATGTCGTGCTAGTTAACAAGTTTTCCATTTAACTAGTTGCGGTGTTCTTCATCTTGGTAGTGATTTTCAAACAAAACTACATTTTCAAATCTATCTTTGAAAACCCCTAACATCAAAGGGCGGTAGGATGGGAGATCATGTTCATGTATAACCTAAATTGAAAATCTTTAAAACTTGAATTATGATTGGGTGGTAGATAATATGATGTATACACTTGAACTTATTGTTATGTCACTTGGTATCATTGAACTCTTTCAATTGGTATCATTTTGATCTTCTTGTATACTCATATATGTTTTGTATGTATGTATGCTTTAAATTCCAAGTATATCAATTTCTATTGGTATCTATCTTTCATACATATATATGTTTGTGTTTATGCTAGTGCTTGAGTTTCAATTTTGTTTAAATTGATTACTTTTAAATTGTTATCAAGACTATGCATGACTTTAGTTTGTATTTCATAAAGGGGGAGAAAATTTGATTTTGTATTTCAATTGGTATTTGTACTCCCATACTTTATGATTAAAAGTTGTTATTTTAAACATATGATATCAACATCAAATTAAAATGAACAATTCTTACAATTGGTATCAAAATTTGTGTTTAGATATTCAAAATTTGTTATGTTGTTTTACAATTGATAATTTGTTATGTTTAATTACAATTGGTATCTCAAAATTTTGTTTAAAGAAAATATTCAAAGTTTTGATTTGTATTTCCTATATGCAAGGAGAGCTTAACATCTCTCTTACATATAGATTCATGTTGAGTATATTATAAATTGAGGAGGTTGACAACTCTTCTTTATATGATATACGTGTGTAGGGGGAGCTTCACATCTCCTCTTATGCATTACATAATATGTGTTATGTGAATTGGGGCTTGTCATCCCTTCTTCATGTAATGCATATGTGTAGGGAAGCTAACTTAGCGTCTTCCTCTTCATGAATGTATATAGCATATAACATATTGATTCTTGTTTATTGGTATCAAGATGCTTCATTGACATATTTTTAATTGATATCATGTTTGTAGTCACCCCTTATTGATTTTGTTTTTTGTTTTAGACAAAAAGGGGGAGAACATTGTCTTTTATTGTTTTGTTTGACATAAAGGGGAAGAAAGATTTTTACCCCTCGTTTTATTTATGGTTTTGATTACCCTTTGTTGATGATTGACAAAAAGGGGGAGAAAGTTTTATGAAGTTTTATATGCTTGCTTATGTTTTATATGCATATATTATGTTTTAATATCAAGAATATTAAGTTTAATTGATATCCAAAGCTTGCTTTGTAATTGTTGTAATTGGTATCTAGAGTTTATATATGCTTCTTTATGTTTTTGCATATATTGAGTTCATGCATAAGCAAATAAACAATAAGATATGAAAAATATGTATGTCTCTTGTTTAGAATCATAAGCTTTCATTGCATATTTATTTATTCATTTGTTATGCATGAGTTAAGGGGGAGCTTCCTTGAAGCTTATCTTTAATCCATGCATATATAACTCCATGAGTTTTGTCATCATCAAAAAGGGGGAGATTGTTGGCCCAATGGCCTTCCACTCTAGTTTTGATGATGATCAACACTCATGTAGTTATGTTTACTAATATTCTTGTGTTTCTAAGTTTCAGATCATTAACAGGATATTAGTTGGTGATTAGCTTCAACAAGATGATTAGAAGCTATTCATGATGATTCCGGTGCCAAAGCTTAAAGATCATACCTTTGCACTTGGAGAATCACGGAGTTTGGACCGAGTCTACTTGGAGATGAAGATCGTCAAGAAGACTTAGGTATCCTAGTTTAGATTATGAGTTTTAGATCCATTTGTAAAGCTTAGTTTAGTTGATATGCTCAAGTGCACAAATCACACACGTTTTATGATTGAGTTTTGGTTTTCATGAATAGTTTATCAAAACAAGTTTACATATGGTATATGTATAGTAGATGTTTTCTATTTATACATACATGCTTTAACTTGGTAAACAAACTTATTTTGATATCCCTATTCATGTTTTGGAAAAATCAAGTTTGACAAAATACAGGTTTTGTTTTTGATAAAATTTGCAAGACACAAAAATTAATTGATATGATTGATATATGTCTTGAAATTTTTATCACATGTTTATGTTTCAACATAAAATGATAAAACAATTTTTATGGTATTTTTAAAAGAGATAAAAGATTTTTTAGAAAATATTTTTCCAAATTTTTCTGACCTGGTTTTGTGCTGACAGGCTGGTCGGCCGACCGGACCGGTCGACCGCACCAAGGGCCGGTCGACCGATCCGGTCGACCGACGTGCACAGACGTGCACGTCTGTTAGGCACAGTGGACGGTCGACCGGGCCGGTCGACCGGGCCTGAGAGCTCTGCTCTCGGTTTATTTCGGTCGACCGGACCGGTCGACCGATGTTGCCCAACGGTCACATTTTTGACCGTTGGCGGTCGACCGGGCCGGTCGACCGGCAGTTGGTCAGACTGCCACATCAGCCTAACGGCTAGTTTTTCCTAGGGGCTATATATACCCCATTTCTCCATTGTTTTGAATAAGAATTTTTGAGCTAAAAATTTTCAGTTTTCTGAAGAGTTTAAAAGAGTTTTTAAGTCAAAAAGATTTCATCTTATTTGTTTTTTTTGGGTTTTTGGAAAATCAAAGAAAGCTAGGGTTTTGGGAGATTGTTTTGTTTTTCATTTTCTAACATTTACAAGTGATTTCCCAAATAGTTTTTCTTTGTTGCTGGTTTCCAAAAACACCTTGTTTCCACACTTGAGCTATATCATCTATCCTAAACTATTAGGATCTTGTTTTTGTGGAAAAAGATAAGAGAAAAAGAAAGAGAGAGTTTGAGGTTGTTGTTTGTAACCTCTAAGTTGTACACCTTATTCTTGTTGTATCCCTCTTAGGTAGAGGTGATCGGGTGATTGGTGTGTATCCCTCAAGTGTGAGGTGATTGAGTTTGGTTGTGAGCCTCTTCGGTAGAGGTGTGTGGATTGGTTATTGTATTGGCTACGGGCCTTACCCCTCGGTTGTGAGGTGGTTGTTTGAGAGAGGAGTTTGGTACTCCTAGTATTGTAAGAAATCCTCTTCGGTAGAGGTTCCCTCGGTGGGAGTTGAGATAGTGGAAATCCTACACGGTGGTGTAGGCGGGGATGTAGAGCTAGGTGCTCGAACCTCGAAACAAATCTTGGTGTTTGCGATTGCTCCCATTGTCTCTCTAACTCTCTCTCATTTACTTTGTGCAAAACATCATATTCACATCATATCATATTTGCTTGTGTTGTGCATATTTCATATTGCCTTGCATTTATTCATATTGCTATTCATTCTTGATTGCTTGGCTTGATTGTGTGTGCACATATTTCTTAATTCTTGGATTGCTTGTGTGTGTGTGCCTAACTTGTACTCATCCAACAAGAGCTTCACATAGCGCCTCAACCCATTTCAAGGGGAATCAAGAGGAGTTAGTCCAGAGCCTCGCAAGGGAATTCGGCTACACTTGTTGTATTGTATCAAGTTTGTGCAACATTTGCATTAGCTTCCGCATTTAGTGCACTTAGTTTGCATTTAGTTTCCTAAATTAGCATTCACACCTATTCACCCCCCCTCTAGGTGTTTTTCAGTTTAAGCATACATTTATCAAAACTTTAAGAGATGACATGTATTAGAGAAAAATATTTATTATCCATTCTACTCACCCTATTAAGACATTGATGTGTTCCAGATTAGATTTTTAGTATCTTATAAGATGACTGCAAATTAATTCCTTGCCGGATAGCAAAGCATCCTAATTTGCCTTACCATTTATATTCTTAATAGTATCCAAATTTTTATTTTGGAAAAATCACCATTGCCTTAATTTAGTGATTAGGATATATAATTTAATTTTTTCTTTGTACATGTAACTTGTTCATGTATTCACAACTACACATGGATATAATGCATGCATTATAGATCTTTAGTTTTGAAAATATGTCACATTTAAAATCTTAAAAGAAATTATAAATGACTTGAAAATATATTTACTATTAATATTAAAACTTATAATATCCTTTCTAAAGATGTAAAGTCTTTTAAGAAAGTCTTGAAATGTATAACTATGTAAAATGTAGTAGTCATTTTAAAATATTTAACTATAAAATGATGCACTCATAATTTCAAATTTTCAAATTTAATCTAGATATACAATTTAATAAATATTAAAATTTGAATTTTAATATTTTTCACATCTTAAATAAGAATTTTCTCATAATTTTATTATTGTTAAAATCATGAATATACTTAAATAGGAGATGTATAAATTTTGATAGTTATGAATATAACTTTAATATAATAAATTAAATTTATAGACGATAATTTTAACTTGATATATTAATTAGATCTTATTACTTGAAAGCCAGTAATGAAATAAAATAATATATATATTTACCTCTTAGAAAGTGGGAGATTATAATTTTTTTGAAACAAACTAATGTTTGTTTTATAAGGAGTCTTATATAGCCAAATATTAGAATCATTTATTTTAGTCATAATTTTAATTGATCCCAGTTAGCATTTAGATGGAGGCAAAGCCGCACATGGCGGTTTAATCATCCCCCACATGGTTAGGATTTAATATACATATTTACATAAGCCTAAATTATAAGTTTTGGTCGTGTAACATAATGTCACAATTAACACATTTTTCTAATTTTAACTTCAACATAATCATATTTTTTGAAATTTTCAATCCTACTATGTTGCTCATACTAGATTTTGGGGCTGTTTGAATGCCCATAAGTGGGTGGAACTGCAGAAGTAGGAAATAAGAATTTTTTCTTTTAAAAAATGAGAATTTGTGTTTCTTTTCTAGTGTTTGGATGGTACTTGAGAAATATAATGGAAAAAAGGTAATGTTTTTTTTAGTGTTTGGTTGGTAATGTGAAAGTGAAAGTGAAAATGTTAACCACAAAGTTGATTGTAAAATAATATTAAAATAAAAATTAATTATAAAAAAAGACTGTAATTAGAATGCAAGTAAGATTTACATGACCATAAAATTAACTATTTTAAGTTACAACTTATTACAAATGAAATTTACATGACCACAAAATTACATATAGCACTTTAAAAGTGAGAAAATGGTTGTGTAAAAAGGAAAAGAGAAAAGAAAAAAGGTTTTTTTTCATTTTTTTTCCGGCGTTTAGATGGACAGCGGAAGTGAAAAATGACACTTTTCATTTCCTCACTTCTGCCCACTTTCTTAAATCCAAACAGCCCCTTTTAGAGTATAAATTATAATTTCAATTCTAACTAATTTAGCATGTTCTGATCATGAAACTCAAATAAGAAGACAGTTAAAGCTAGATCCAACCACAACATGTAATCAAAACTAATCTTAGACAGATCAGGTATGTCCAAATTTGGTAAAGTTGGGGTATGCAGAAATAAAAAAGATGTAGAATTCATATTAATTTAAGTGATAAAGTATTCTAGTAGATCAGAGTAAGAATTACAATATTAATATACTAGAATTTAGAATTCCACATGCAACAATTATTCAACTTTTTGCAGGAATTGAATAATTCTTAATTTTCAGATTTATTACACTAGTAATTTAGACAATAAGATTTAAGTCCTCTCTAATGTAATATCCTTATATTATGAAACATGTATTTGATGTAATAAACAAGTATAGAAAGAATTATTTTTTTTTCATGAAATTATTTTCTAATTAACTTAAAGTTAAGAGATAAGAGCTTAAATATTACAGTAATTAGAAAAAGTTTAATTACAAAAATTATTTATTGCAAGAATAGACTTTGTCAGAATCTGTGAATGTTATTGCAGGAATTTTAATAAGATAATATCTTGTAAGTATTTTTGTAATAATTTAACAAGATAAGATTTGCAATTATTCAATGAGATAAGAGTTTGTAATTAAAATAATTGAATAAGATATTGTGAAATTTTAAGAGGATAAGATCTTAAAAATAACTTAATTAAGGTCTTGTAAATTTAACAGTAATTTTTAAGATCAAATAACTGTTTTGCAAGAATTTTATTAGAATAATATGTTAGATCTAAATTTATTCCATACAAGATCTACATATATATTGTAAGCCTCTTTATCATGATCAAAGGGAAGGAGGGTTTTAGGCATACCTGACTCCATCACGAAAAGGATGCCGAAAGTTGCACGATCTCGAGGACGCCGGAGTTGAGAGAGAGGATTTTCTCTCCAGCCACCAAGTTCTCTTCTTTATCCTTAGAGGAGATGAGAGGCCTCCAAGAGAGAGATGGTTATTGTTGTTGGTGGAGAGGGAACCCTACTCATGGTATATATAGCATTAAGAAACTCTAGTTCAACTCATCATAGATCTAGGCCCTTGATTTATAACACGAGTTCCACACGTGTAGATGAGTCCCACATTCTAATTTAAATACACTCATGGTTAAGTGTAATTGAAAACGCGTCTAGACCTAAACCATTTAGGTTTGATCAATCCTTTATTAGGTCAAACAACATAGGGTAAGCGGGCGGGTGTAAATATCCAATTGACTTGATTAGGCCCAAAATAAATTAGACTTTAAAACAAAAAATAAGTCTAACAATCTCCCACTTGGGCCAAGCAAGTCATACTGAATAGATATTATGCATAACTTTATGACGTCAAAACTTTAACCGCCAACAAACCACGTTTCAGAACAATCTGGTCCATTAAGAGTCCTGCCACCGAACATGGCGATCGTTACCTTCTGTATAATCGAGGTAGGACCTTCCATATCACAAGTTTCAGAACCCCTAACGACATAGATCAAATGTGAACGTGTGGCATGGAAATGTCCTCTGATCAAATAAGGTACAATTCCAACTGGCTTCCACTTTATGACTCCAACGAGTCTAACCTTATGACTCTCACGAGTCTAACCTTATGACTCCAACGAGTCTAACTGCTAATTCAACAAACTCAAATGCGCAAAAAATAAACTTTAGGAAAAAGTAATTATAAATTTATTTATCAGAATCAACAAATATCCATAAAGTGCACTTAGAAATAATGTCTGTTACATAAAATTCTCCACTCCCACAAAATCAGGATATCATAAAGACTAGTCATCCCCATATGAGCAATATGCTCTAAGAAGACTTTAGGTGAAAGTCCTTTAATGAGTGGATCTGTAATGTTAAGAATAGTGTCATCACTATCAACAGACAAAATATAATTTCGAACTTTATCATTGATGACAAGAAACTTGATGTCGATATACTTCGACTTTGCTGAACTCTTGTCACTATTACAGTAGAGCTTTATAGATTTTATTGTCACAGTGTAGCTGTAATGGCCTCTCGACTAAATCCACCATCTTCCTACAATAAGGAAAATGTAACATGAAGTGGACTTCCTATTATCGATACATCCAGCATAATCTGAATCTGTGTATCCAATCAGCTGCAACTGATCAGATTTCATGTAATCTTCTATTGATATCGCATTACCTTCTTGGTAGTATTTCAGTGATCAATTCTAGGATTGATCAAGTATCTGCCAAGTTTCTCAATGGTATATGCTATGTCTGGATAGGTACAAACTTGAGCATACATCAGACATCCAACCGCCTATGTATATGGAATGTCTTTCATTTGCTCTTTCTGTAGATCGTTCTTGGGACATTAGGGTAGACTTAATTTATCTCCCTTAGAGTAATTCTTCATGCCATATCTATCTAGCACCTAATTGATATAGGCCTTTTGTGATAAACCTAATATTCCATGTATCCTGTCACGTTGAATCTGGATACCTATCACAAAAGACGCATCTCCAATATCTTTCATTTCAAAATTCTTTGAGAGAAAACTCTTGATCTCAAATAGAAGATCTATATCGTTACTTGCTAATAGAATGTCATCCACATAAAAGCACAAGAAAATATAAATCTACTCCCTTTAAATTTATGGTAAATGCATTAATCATCTACAATCTCCTTAAAATCAAAATTGGATATTACATGATCAAATTTCAAATACCATTGACGCGATGCTTGATTTTTGACCATAAATGGATTTCTTTATTTGCAAACCAAATATATGAAACTTTCACTTTAAAACTTTCTGGTTGCACCATACAGATTTTCTTCTTAATGCTACCATTAAGAAAGGCAATCTTAACATCCATTTGGTATAATTTCAGGTCAAAGTGAGCCACCAGTGCCATAATAATCCTAAAAGAATACTTCATGAAAACTAGGGAGAAAGTCTTCTTATAGTCAATGCCCTCTCTTTGAGTGAATCCCTTTGTGACAAGATGTGCCTTATACCTTTCGACATTACCTTTCGAATCCCGCTTGGTTTTTGAATACTCATTTATAGCCAATCGGTTTCTTTCCTTCAGGCAACTCTACTAAATCCCAAACGTCATTGTCCTTTATGGATTTTAACTCATCTTTCATGGCATTTGATCACTTACTAGAGTGAATGTTGAGTTCTGCCTCATTTAAGGATGCGGGGTCATCCTCTAACCTTATGTCAAACTCATGCTATTGGAGATAAATAATATAGTCATTTGCAATGACTGATCTCCTCTCCCTAGTTGATCTCCTAAGCACTTGTGGTTGAGAATTTTCAGTTTCTACCTCACCAGCGTGATCTACTTCAGGATGAACTGTATATGTATCTTGTAAGAATGCAACTGTATTTTCATCTTAAAGTGGAACAACTACTTTATCATTTGGAACAATTTGTCCTGGGTATAACAATATGTTCTTCCTTAAATATGAAGTCCTTATGTAGTTAACTCCCACTATTCTGAATATTCTCAAAAAAATTTAGCAATCCGTCTTATATTCTTAGTGGAGGGACAATAAAAACTTAAAGTCTTTATACCTCTCAGAATACCCTACGAATAAACAGCTAACTGTCATTGAGTCCAACTTCTTCTCATATGATATATATGGCCGAGCTTCCGCTGGACAACCCCAAACATATAGATGCCTAATACTGAGTAATTTCCCAGTCCATAACTCATACGGGGTTTTAGTTACTGTTTTGCTAGGTATTCTATTAAGGAGGTGACAACTATTCTTAAGGCTTCAATATATAATGACTCTGGTAGAGTAGTGTGAGCTACTCCTAACCATATCCTTTAGTGTGTGATTTTATCTCTCAGCAATACCATTTTGACGAGGTGTCCCTGATATGGTGTACTAAGTGACAATACCACTCTTTCAAAAATTGACAAATGATTCTGGACATTTACCTGATTTGTCATATCTGTCATAGTACTCACCACCATGATCAGATCTAACGGCTTTAAACATGTCCAATGATTGGGATTTCTCATGGAACAAGTATAGGTACCTATAACAAGAGTAATTGTCTGTAAAAGTGATGAAATATTCATGACCATTCCAAGAAGCTGTAGGGAATGACCACAAATGTCTGTATACACCAAATTAAGACACCTGAACTTCGTCTAGTACCAAACTTTCTAATGTAAATTTAATTAATTTTCGCTTAGTGCCTATGCTATTCACATATAGAGATTCAGTATATAAAGCATGAAGTTTCAATTTATATAGCCATAAATCAAAATTCTAGTACCAACAACTTTAGATTTGGAAAGTAGACTAAGCATTTCATTATCAAGAGTGACAGTAAAACTAGATCTGTCTAACAAATGAAATAGAAATATGATTCCACCTAAAAGGACGGTACATATAAAGTCTCATCCAAATCTAAAACAAAAAAATCAGAATCTAATTTAAGCCTACAAGCTCCAACAACTTTAATTGCAACTTTATTTTCATCACCCATGTATACGTATCGCTCAGCTGGGCTGGGCCTCCTTTGAGTTTGGAAGTTCCGCATTGAATCGCTTATGTGAATTATCTATTCACAATTTATAAAGTGGCACTAAAGCTAAATTAATTTCAGAACAAACATAAATATGAGATATACCCGCTAAATAGTCATTTCTGATACTTTATGCATTCCTACTTGAGGTAGCTTACTTTCTTACAGAAGAAGTATGCAATGACCTTAGGCTACTTTTTCTGCACTTTTGCCACTTAGGATCAGCCACTGTAGTGGTGTTTATGTTCCTCCCTTTAGTTTTACTTTTCCTTTTCTTATTAGAAGTTTACCCTGAATGCTAAGTGAGCACTGACTTTATCAGGCATAGAACCCCTAATAGCTATAGGAATAGTGTATTTTATGACCATTAGACACATCTTTTAAGATCTCTCCCGCTTACCATAATTGACCTTTTCTTTATAGAACTTTTGTTAGTGATAGTAGAGATCCATCAATCTTTAAGGTATACTCTAGGTGCATGAATTCAAGAACAATCATTTACGTGGTCTTATCACTTCTTAAAGTTTGTACCATTCAATTTAAACTATATAAGTGTACAATTTCTCATCAATTTAACATAAACATTGCATTTAATAAAATTCTACTGTAATAGCCATAAAAAATGAATTTCAGAAAATGCAACCAATTTAACCGATAGAGCTGCCAGTTAAACTTTCAGAACAAGTTGTGTCTCTATATGCCAACACTGTACTGGCCCAATATAGATATCTTAAAGTTTAGGTCCTATATAAAAGAACAGCCTTCCTTTGGGCCAACTGTCACTTTATAAGATTGGTCCCAAAGTTTAAGTAATCTATATTGGCCATATAATATATGTAATGACCCGGCCATAATGATAACCTTCCTTTGGGCCGATTGTCACACGCATGGGCCACACAAATTTATGCATCTGGAATCTTATTCCGCCATCGGACTAGTTGATGAGGGTAATGCAATATGGGCCAATAGTGTGACAACCTTCCTTTGGGCCGATTATCACACATCAAGATTCTCCCACTTGCATTACCCACATCAAGTATCCGACGCCGTACATAATTCGGCCAAACAATAGTCTTCATTTGGGCCGGTTATTATCCGCATGAACTACAGACGCAATTAAATAAGCTCTTTTATAAATTCTTTAGCTTGAACATGTATATATCTTTATCTGTGTGTTATTAGCTGTAATACACATCAATATTCATCATGCTAGACAATATAAGCAATAATATAAATATTAATGAAGCGGAAGTATGCAAGGGTACACATAACCATGATAAATAAACACTTCAATGCCTTCTTTATGTCAACTAACTACTGTTTTGTCATATATAGTTCCTTTAACACTGTAGTGCTCATCAAGAGCTTCGAAACGGCTATTTACATGCACAAAACAGAGTTCATATGAGCCCGTAACGGCTAATTGAAGTTTTTATTGGCAAAACGGGTCTACAGTGCTTATCGGGTCTGAATCAGACCCGACCCACAATGATTAAGTTATTGGTTTCCTTTCTTATTGGGTCGGTTTAAATAAACTGAATAACACCCAATAAATACTAATGTGAGACCAATTAAGAATAGATTAAATGAGTTTCCTTATTAGATTTAAATTTTGTATCTATATCAAAAAATCTAATCATAATCAATCTCACAATCCCAAATCAAAAAAACCCTAATCAAAAAAAAATTGTGTTGCCACTGTGCACTGGCAGCCCAGCGCGGTGCCCGCGCCTGTAAGCAGGCCAGCACCTGCATGTCTCTGTATTTTTTTTTAATTTCTTTATGATGCATGCGCTGGTGCTTCCAGCGCATGCATCTAATATCCCTTCCCCCCTTTTTTATATAATAAAATATCTTGTGCTGCATGCATTGCTTGCATGCAGCCGACCATGCAGCATGTATATATATACATATTTTAATTTCTGTTTTAATTAAAAAATAGAATTAACAAAAATATATATATATATATATATAACACACAGATTTAATTCAGAAAATATATATACATGAATTCAATTTAATTCAATTATTTGAGACACAAAAAATAATCTTTATTGAATTAAATCAAGAGATTGATTGGAATTTTGATAGATCGAGATCAACAAATTTACTTTATATCCCGATGATCCGATAAAGAGGAGGCTCTGATACCAATTGTTAGATCTAAATATATTCCATACAAGATCTACACCTATACTGTAAGTCTCTTTATCATGATCAAAGGGAAGGAGGGTTTTAGACATACCTGACTCCATCACGAAAAGGATGCCGAAAGTTGCACGATCTCGAGGACGTCGGAGTTGAGAGAGAGGATTCTTCTCTCCAACCGCCAAGTTCTCTTCTTTATCCTTAGAGGAGATGAGAGGCCTCCAAGAGAGATGGTTATTGTTGTTGGTGGAGAGGGAACCCCACTCATGGTATATATAGCATCAAAAAACCCTAGTTCAACTCATCATAGATCTAGGCCCTTGATTTATAACATGAGTTCCAAACGTGTAGATGAGTCCCACATACACTCATGGCTAAGTGTAATTGAAAACGCGTCTAGACCCAAACCATTTAGGTTTGATCAATTCTTTATTGGGTCAAACAACGGGGCCGTTTGTTTTGCGTAAAACTCCGTAATTCGTAAATGACTTACAACCCAGTTACAACTACGGTGTTTGTTTGGACCGTAATTCGTAAAAGACTTACACAACCCAATTACCACTCACTTGTAACCCAATTACCACTCACTTACAGTCCAATTACAGTTAATTTTGTGGTCATGCAAATTTGTATTTTTTATGTTAATATTAAATTTTTTAATATTTAGCATTTTTAATATTTATTTGTAATATTAAAACTTTTTAAATCACCAAATAGTTAATTTTATGATCAATTTTTTCACTTACGACTTACACATTACGACAACCAAATACCGTAAAGCACAATACACTTTTTCACTTACAACTTTATATTACAAACCAAACACCATAAAGCTTACATGCATGTAACTCATTTATAACTATAAAAGACTTTACCAATTACAACTTACGAATTACGGCCAATTACGACAACCAAACAGACCCAACATAGGTTAAGTGGGCGGGTGTAAATATCCAATTGACTTGATTAGGCCCAAAATAAATTAGACTTTAAAACAAAAAATAAGTCTAACATAATAACTTGTAATATAAATTTTGTAAGAACTTTAATCGAGTAAAATCTTGCAAGAATTGAAAACAGATCTTTGCAAGAACTGAATTAGTTCATTTCTAATAAAAGAAATAGATTAAGATCAATTCTATTTCATGAACCAAATAAATGAATTAGTTCTTGAGTAAAAGATAAGAATCTAACAATTAAAAATAATTGATTTAAAAGAAATTAATTTTACAAAATGTAGTGGTTGGATTATTAATTGCTAATAAAAATTTGGATTTATTTTGTAAGAAATTATAATAATAAGAACTTGTACTAATTTTTTGCAATAATTTTAATCAAACAAAATTTGCAATAATCTATATAATAGCTTGTAAGAAAAATCTTAATCTATTTAATTTGCTTTAAGTATGAAATAGATTAAAGAATTCCTTTGTAAGAATCAGTTAAATAATTAACTACTTGTAGAAATATAACAATATGCTTGTACGAATTTAAATAACTATTCTATTGCATAAAATAAGTATTTTACAAGAAACAATAATTAATGAATTTGCATGAAAATTAATTAATAGGAAAACTTTATTTATCTTCTAGATTGTTGAAAATTTTATACTTATTTTCTTTTAAATTAAAACATGCAATATTTAAAACTTAGCACAACTGAAATTAAATGTGTATCAGTTACTAAACATGCAACCAAATTAAAACAAAGATTAAAATTGTTGGCCTGGGAGATGTAGTCATGCGATTCACTATCCTAAAAGACAAATGGCCGGTCCTCTTATCCGGAGTCAAATTAGTCCCGTCAACTAGTGATAAAAACTCTCGCGAATCACCAGCACCTGGGCTCGGACACTAGCACCAGGCTTTTGTTTAGATTCAGAACGGTTGCCCAAAACATAAAGAAAGGAGAAGAAAATTTAATTTCGGCTGAAGCCTTTCTCACGAAGAGTAGGCCTCAAAGAAATTTTATAAGAAAAGAAAAGAAAATTAGAACTATCTGTTGAGAACTGAGCTAGAGTTCTATTTATAACCTTAAAACCCTAGTTATTGTAATAACTCCATTAGAAAATCCGAGCAGTTGAGAGATTTTCTCAACTGACTTAGATCCTGAGACTTGATAAAAGTTGACTTAGTAAAACAAAATTTGAAATGAAAGCTTTTTTCTTTTATTTAATTCAAAAATCCAACATGTTGCAAGATCAAAAACAAGCACACAATATAGAACTAACACGTAAGAAATAAGAAATATCATAGCTTTACGTGGTTGGACTGACCAACTCTGACCTACTTCACAGAGAACGATGCGAGAGATACACTATAATAAACAAATTACAAAGCTTACAAAAGAGAACTTAAATCCCTATGATTTATCCCTCTCTCTTTCACCTCTCTCTCTTACACCCCTTCTTCATCCCACATAATAAGAGGAATAACCAATCCAAGCTACCTCTTGCACTCCAGGGTTTTTATATAACATTAACAAACTTAGAATTATTTTAGTAACAACTTACATCATTATATAATTTTGGTGCAATAACTCAAGTCTAATATGGACTTTTACGATTTAACCGATTGTAACTGGTTCAAAACCATTCCGATACTAAACCGGATATAATATAAGAACCCAACAGATGTACAAGGCGTTGGAATCCCCCTTGCAAAGGAGAGAGTCACCAAAGTATAGTCGCCAAATACAAGAACAAAGAAAACAAAGAAAGAAAGCTAGAACACACAATTTAACGAGGTTTAGCAATTTGTCTACATCGTTAGGACAAAAAGGGATAGAAATATTACTCAATAATCAAAATTATAGGATATATAGCAGAGGGGAATACCCCTCTTTATATAGGCAGAGAGTCCTTGAGTATAAAAAAACCAACAGATTCAAATTCGGATTAGAAACAAACTTTGAATCAACTTAGGATACTGTCAGCTGCGTCTTCCGGTCGACTGGTCAGTCGATCGAGTCCTTCTATGGTCGAAATGTCGATTGACAAAGATTTTTAGTAACTCCTGATAGTCTCACTCGGTCGACCACTCGGTCGACTGATACCTTCTCCTACTGCTGTCTTCTTCTGTGCGATCGACCGGACGGTCGATTGCAACTCCTTATGCACGTTTTGTGTATGACTGGTCGACCGGTCAACCGATTCTCTGTCTTCAACTGGGAACAGAGCTTCTTTTTTGCCTTTGAACTCCGATCTCTTTACATTCTCATCTTCGACGAGTTAAAAAACTCTACCATTAAGATTTTATACTCTCTCCTCACAACTCTCCACCTCGGTGAAGATTTCTCAAATTTGAGCCGTACACAACATGGCATCATGTTGACTCCATCGGGGCTGCCCCATTATGGCTGCCTACGTACCATGTCCAGTAGATCAATTCATCCGTAGTTCATATGCTGAATCTCACCTTGGTCTTCTTTCTGATGACACAATATTCACAAAATTTCAATTTGCAGGTACTAGCAACTTTCAGTAAACCTTACTTTGTAAGAGCTTGTAAAGACTTTCTTCTGCATGTTCGAGCCTCAAATGTCAAAGTCAGGTACAATCATCATCTGAATCTGCAAAAGTCACCACTTGCCATATAACCATGCAACCCTTCAAGTAGTAAAAGTTATTGCTTCGGACGCCTTTCAAAACTACCGTCGAGCCCTTAGTCATTCTGAGAATACCCTCTCTAATAGATACATCAAGACCCAATAATTTCAAGGCACCAAAAGAGATAAAATTACTTTTCAATTGAGGTACATACCTCACTTCTTTCAATTCCCACACCATCCTATCAAACATCTTGATAAGGATTGTACCTATTCCTTCCATGTTGCATGGACGATCATCAGTCATAACAATAGAACATCCATCAAACTTCTCAAAGTTAGAAAATCAATCTCTATTGAGACACATATGATAGGTAGCTCCTGTATCTAACATCCACTCAGATTCAGCTCAGTAACCAATGGTAGGAATAGTGACAGAGAAAGAGAATACCGTTATGTCTGAGTCCGATTTACCCACCTGTGAAGTACTACTTGATTGGGTACTGATCACCTGTGCGAGATTTGCCTCGGTCTTTGACTCCTTGTTCTTATTTTTGATCCTTGGACAATCAACTTTCGAGTGCCCTGACTCTTTGAAGAAGGTGTACTAGTTCTTCTTTAAATCTCTGAAACCTGGCCTGAACTTTCATCTCTCACGCTCGCCTTTGCCTTTCTGATCGGAAATTCTACCTCTTGCTGTCAACACCTTTGCTGATGTACTATTTGAAGAGGACTGTTTCTTCTTCCTCCTTTGAAATTTACAAAAGCAGCCGACACATCATTATAATTAAGTGCTTATTTACTGTTAATTAAGGTGAGGACGAAGGTCTCATACTCTTCATCAGGAAGAGAATTCAAAAGAATCACCGCCTTGTCCTCTTCTTCGATATCCACATCCACATTAATTAGATCTGCAAGAAATTTGGTGTAGTCATTCATGTGATCAGCAATAGAAAGTCCCTTCTTCAATTGAAAGTGATAATGGCTCCTCTTTTAGATGCAGTTGAGACTTAACACTCTTAGTCAGTTATTGCTTCTCGAGATTCTCCCACATCTTCTTTGCGGATGTCTCATATAACACATTATACTTTAAGTCTTGTGTCAGACAAGACCTTACGAGACCACAAACCGTTTGGTTCATCTTATCCTAATCTTTCTCAGAAGTCTCCTCTGGCTTTTCTTTCAACTGTAGAGTGTCATCGAGATTTGATGCTGTCAGAGCATCCATCATCTCGCATCTCCACATCCCAAAATTGTTCTCGCCATCAAACCTTACCACTTCGATCTTCAACAGATGTGGGTTCACTGATTTCACCATGCATTGACTGTCTCCGGCTATCTCCTCAATAGATTCCTCAAAGTAAAGCGAAAAACGATTAGTGAAAACAAATTCAAATAGAAAAAAAATCAGATCTTTATCTCCAAACGAAACTGCAGACAGTCTCCAAGTTGATTTGCTCCCCGTCAAGCCCGGAAAACTCTGATCCACTTGTTGGAATTCCCTCGTAGAGAAGAGAGTCACCAAAGAGTAGTCGCTAAACGTAAGAACAAAGAAAACAAAGGAAGAAAGCTATAATACATAATTTAACGAGGTTCGACAATTTGCCTATATCCTCGGGGCAAAAGGGGAGAGAGATTTTATTCAATATTCAAAATTGCAGGATACATAGAAGGGCGCAATACCCCTCTTTATATAGACAAAGAGTCCTTGAGTTTAAGAAAACCAATAGATCCAAATTCAGATCAGAAACAAACTGTGAATCAAGTTTGAAAAATGTAAGGCGCGTCTTCTGGTCGACCGATAGGTCGAATGGGTCCTTCTACGGTCGACATGTCGGTCGATCGAGATTTCTAGTAACTCCTGACAGTCTCAGTCGGTCGACTGCCCAGTCGACCGATGCCTTCTCCTATAGTTGCCTCTTCTATTCGGTCGACCGAACGGTCAACCGCAACTCCTTGTGCGTGTTTTGTGCATGACCGGTCGACCGCCTGGTCTATAGGTTCTCTGTCTTCAGCTAGGAACAGAGCTTCTTCTTTCCCTTTGAACTCCAATCTCTCTGCATTCTCATCTCTAAATTGTTAAAAAATTCTAGAATTAAGATTTCACACTCTCTCCCCGCACAAGAATGTCACCAAATTTTGAATGGGGTTGTGGTCTATTCAAACTGGTTCATGACAAAAAAATGTGCTCGACTATAAAAATATTACTTTAATTTTCACTATAATTTTAATTAGAGTTTTAGTATGATAACAAAAATTTCAATAAGAAAAGAATAGAATTGATTTTTGGAGGACAAATAAAATTTTATTCTTTATGAATAAGCTTACTTTAATTTACAAAACATTCAGTAAGGGTTATATTTCAATGTCTATTATGTGAGTGGTTGCTCATGTACTACAATAATTTTCACCAAAGAATAAGGGTGGCAATTTCCTTATCTTAATTTCTTTCTTTTTCTTTGAGGAAATTATTTATTGATTTCACTCATTATCAGAAAAAAAGAAGATAGAAGTTGATAAAGCAAGAATATGTGGGGTTTTGCTATTAATATCAGTGCAAACAATGCTTAAGGTAATAGATGGTTGTTGTTCTATATTTCATCATCATATGTGTGGGAAGGGAGTTTTGGTATTTTTGTTTTCTTCTTCTTCTTCTTCTTCATTATTTCCCCTTTTGTATTTTTTTTAAATATATGTTAATTAAATTTTTTGTACTCTTGAAATCCACTATACTTCAAGGATTTACTGATAAGGCTTCTACCCAAAGACGATTAATTAAAAATCACGTCGCAAATTTATTATTAAATTAATCTTGATTTTGCACCAACACCACACTTAATCTTCTCGAAAAAGAGTGAATATTACTCCCATTTGTATCTGTTAAAATATAAATATCTCAACCCTCAACTTAACTTCGGAGTTTTAGTATGCTCGCAATATAAATACCTCCGCCCTCACATTAACTTCTGAATTTGATGCAGCGGTAGACTTTAATAGGTATTTACGTGTTGTTTGAGGAATATAATTTATTTACTTACACATATTAATTTATTTATCTTGATAGCAATCAAGGAAGAAACAAACCAAACACTATTGAAAAAAGAGAGAAAGAAATAAACTAATATCCATCAAACATTTGGACCTATGGACCTCTGTCTTCCTTGTTGAATCTTCATTAAAAAAAAAGCAAAAAAAATTGACAATTAAAAAAATGCAAACTGACATGTACAAAAGTCAAAATTCTCAGAGGTCATGTTGCACTTGCAGCCATATCAAAATTCACAAACTTATTCCCACCAGCACATTCAAACTTGAGCATGGATTCAAGTCAATGTTAAATTATCTTTTAAATTATAAAATTAATAATAAACTAAATTAAAGCAACTTGATTTGCTCTTGATTTGTTGAAAAACTATGCACAGCCCCACTTGATTGAAGTCTTAATTTGGATAACAAACTAAGTTAATAATAATAAGTGCACCTCACATTCAAAGAATATTATATGTAGGGTAGAGACCTAGAAAGCACATGGCTTCAAGCTAATCTTGATGCTGATATTTTTGAACCTTTTCCCTCTCTATTGATAGGATCTATCGATAGGTCTCTTACTAGACTGAACCCATGCTAAAGATACAACATGAAAAAAAAAAGAATCAAAGATGTTATCTTTCACCACACCTTAATATATTAGAAATCTAGCCCTTTTTATTTTCTCTACTCTTTATAAGGAATTTAGGCTTAGTGATAACTCAATTGTGAAAATATATAAGAACTTAAATTTTGTTTAACCTCTGCTTGTTTCGAACAAGCTTTGGAGGATGCTTCCCTCTCAAGACGAAAAATAAATAATGCTAATGTAAGGATTCACGGGCTTAAAAGCCCATCAACCCTAGCCCACTCAACCCACAATCGGGCCGGCCCACTAAGGCCCAGAACAGCTATGCAAGGACAGGGGATGACCTGTCCTCCTGTTGCAATGACCATGCTTCCCCTCCATATGCCCTATTTAAAGGTCACACCCGTTAAGAAATGTATGTTATATTATTTGTTACTCCTACCAGTATTTAACTCAAACTTGATCATCGGAGGGGTTTTAGTCGGGACCAAGAGTTGACTCCCTAACCATTCTGTCTTGCAGGTTACCTCGAACTCCCAAGACGCCTCACCCCCTACCTCAAAACACCAGAATTAGAGCAGGGCTTGGACCTGAACCTAGGGGGTCGCGACCCAGTTACCCATACTTCATCACCGCCACCATCTGTGGGAACCGAAAATGAACACCCATAGCAACCACACTACCCAAGGTGAATGTGTGTTGTCACCTAGTCACGGGAAACCAATTCTCCAGGAGATCAGGAGCAATGCGCCTCCCACACCTCAGATCGGCATAACCTTGACGTCGACACCTCTCTGGGTCCGAGTCATTTGACTCCCTAGTTTCCCTTCTCCTCACCTCCGATCAGCCCTTCCTTGCCATTGACTCAACCTCTTCGACAAACTCTCCCCAGTAAAACTCCACAGCATGTCACAATAGACATGTTCATATAAGTCCAAAATCAAATGGCAATTATACATGATTTATTGTAGCGCTCTCTCTAGACTGGAGGTGGCCGAAATCCCAACCTTGTTCCCGCCCAAATTCATCAAGGCGGGGAAGGAACGAGAAGCCCACCCCCTCCTGCAAGAGAGATGTAGAATCCCCACCGATGAACCCCCATCAAGACAGGGAAAGCAAATTTTGAAGAAGAATTGACGAGCGTAGAAACATCGTGCTGGAAAACACTGCTCAGACAACTATCTCCAAAGATGAAAGTGCTAGTTGGATGGACTCCGTCACTACTTCCTACTTGTACCATCACAATGTCTATGAGCAAGAGATGAAGAGAAAGAAGGCTAGATCATATCAAATGAAGAAGAGAAAAGGAAGAGGGACAATTCCATAAAAGGCATCAACAACCTCCCATTTACTGTGGAGTGCTGCAAGCCGAACTCCCAAAAGACTTCAGGCTTTCAAAGTTGGAGAGTTATGATGGAACAGGCGACCCCTCGATCAAACGCTATCAGGGCACCATGATGCTTCACAATTTCAAGGAGGCCATCCTCTGTCGAGCCTTCAACCTAACCTTGAAGAAACAACACTGGATTCGTTCTTTGAGACTGGAAAAATCTCCAATTTCAGTCAGCTTTCTTGCCTATTTATCCAGCAGTTCGACATGACAAAAAGAAGAAATAAGCCATTGGTGCAACTAATGAATGTCAAACAAGATGAGGAAGAGAGTCTGAGGACATATATTAGGTGTTTGAATGACGTCATGCTGGAAATAACAGAAGCAAACCTGGATATTGCGTTGGCCACGCTCATCAATGGAACCAATAACTCCAAGCTGACAGCCCCCTCCTCACAGAGCCACCCTAGGATGTGGGATATATGATGGACTGTACCAAGAAATACATAAATGTTGAGGAGGCCCTGGCCCTGAAGTATGCCGAGAGAGAGCAAGAAAAGAAAGCTAAGAAGGAAGAAAGCAAGAAGAGACTGGAAAAGCCCCCCTCCCCCGGGAAGAGAAGGAAAGACATCTCAGCTCAGTTTGAAGGTTTAAGCACTTCACAGAGCTCAACACAGAGATCTCATATCTTGATGCAAATCCAGAAGGAAGGATATTTTAATTAGGTCTCACCCAGAATAATGAAGATTTCAGACAAGAGAGATAAGAGAAAGTATTAAGATTACCACAGAGACCATATGCACAACACTAATCAATGCCGACATTTGGAAGAAGATATTAAAGCTCTGATCTGAAAAGGCTATCTCTGGTGCTACCCTGGTCAAGGGTAGAGATAACCAGAAGGAAAGGGAGTCCGAACTGAAGCGAGAACGGACGGTTAAGCCAAGAGTCATCCATGTCATCTCGGGTGGCACAGATAACATACCAAAGAGATAAGCTCGAAGAGAAATCCTTTTATTTAAATCCCCTTCAAAGAAGACGAGATGTGAAGTGGAGGCCTTCACGGAGGAAGATGAGAAAGACTTGGACCCGTTCGAACAGCAAATGATGTAGTAGTGATTTTCATGAAAATAATAGAATGCAAAATCAAGAGATTCCTAATTGACATTGGAAGCTCAGTTGTCCTTTTCCTGAATGTTTTTGATGAGCTGGGCTTAAGACTGAGCCAGATTGAAGTCGTGTCCTAAATCACTAATCAGTTTCATTGGCTACTCGGAAAAGGTTGAAGGAACCATTTCAATACCACTGATAATAGGGGAGAAACATGGACCTCGGACAACTGTGATGACGGAGTTTTTAGTCAGGAAATGGTTGTCAGTATACAACATCATATTGGGTTGACCTTTAAACACCATGAGGGTAGTAGCGTCAATTTGCCACTGGGCAATCAAATTCCCAACGAAAGGGGGAGTAGGTAGCACCAGAAGCGACATCGAGGTGGCAAAGAAGTGTTACTCTCTTTCCACTAAAGAAAGAAATATAAGGAATCTCTAGCAATCGACACACTGGACGGTATAGCCTAAGATCATTTGCAACAAGGGTCTCCGGTCAAAGAAACATACCCGAGTCAGATAATCCAAATTGGATCGCTCCTCTCCACCAAGGATTGAACCCGAATGATAGCTCTGTTGAGAAAGAAAGCAATGTCTTCGCTTGATCCACGATTGATATGCCAGAGATAAACCAATCTATGATCGAGCATGAGCTAAATGTCGATCTAGACTAGAAGCTAGTTAAATAGAAGAAAAAGAAGCATCAGACTAAAGAAGGAAAGGACAGTAAGGAAGAAGAAGAGCAAGGGTGACTCGACTCTAGCAGGCTGAGAACCGTTGGCCTTGGAAGAGGATAAACTTAAAATGAAGAAAGAGGTTATGACTTACTAAGAAACCCAAAGAAGAAGAAGATCTGAAGAAAATTGTTTAAGACCACGATGGCTGAAAAGAGGAAGCAAGGAGAAAAATGAAGGGAGGGCCTCTATATAGGTAATGAAGGAAGAGTCTAGAGATTGAAAAGACGCGACCCCTTGACGATCCAATCAAAAGTCGCTGCGTCAGCTACCTTTTCCAAGGATAACTTAAATATTCAGAAAACTCATGAAGGGAGCGGGAAGTTCTAAATAAAGGGTCCCACATCACAAAAAATGCATATCCCAAAAGAAAGGATAAAGAACATAAAATACAAGCGTTCGAACAACCAGAGCATCTGAAAAATCGGACTCAATTGTCGTCACTTCAGACTGGAGGCAGGACTAGTGATATTGTAAGGATTGACGGGCCTGTTTGGTGGAGGAAAAAAGGTGATCGAGAAGTAAATTCTTTATTTGATTGTAAAGAAAGTTACAGCGGATCAATAATCCTCTTGCAAGAGAGGGAAGATAATCAAGCTTGAATCTCCCTTTTGTTTAGTGCCGGGTTCTTGATGTGGCGGTGAAAAGTGAATCTTATTTTTTGTTGACTGGGTGAACGTCAGGACCTTTTGAGAATCCTCTCACAGAGAGTGTAGGCAAAAAACGAACTTGTACGCAGTAAATTGTTAGAAGAGTTGAACTCTCTCTTTCTTTTCTGCTGAAAATCTTAGTGTTTCTACGGCTTACAACCGAAGTTCTTTTTTACCAAGAAGTATCCGACCTTTTTCTCTGTCCACCCCTCTTTCCTAGCAAACTGGGCTATTTATAGAGGTTTCAGGGGGTAAACGTGTCCCCTAAAAACATTCCATAATGGGGTTAACTCCCTCATTACGTGGGCAGTAATTAACCCAGTAGTGAGGGCAGTTATAACTGAGACGCAGGTTTTGAGCCTTGCGTTTGCTGCTGAAGTAATGCTTGAGAGACGCGGGTTTCTAGCTCTGCGTCAAGCTTTGCGTGAGACGCGGGCTTTGGATTCTGCGTCTTAGTACTGCAATAATGCTGAGACGCGAGTTTCAACCCTCGCGTCTTTGGTCCTCGCAGTGATATCGAGACGCGGGTTTCAACCCTCACGTCTTGGTGCTGCACTGATGGCGATAACTAGCCCTGCGTCTGGAGTCTGGATTCTACTTTTTTGACGACTTGTCTTCGTGATTTTTAGACAGCCTACAGAACCCCCTCCAAAGTTTTTGATATTCCGCGGTTGACTGGGACGGATTTCGAAATACTTTAGACTCTGGTTGAATTCATACTTCTCCTGATTGGACTGACAATCATTTGAGATACTCTGAGCTTGATCTTATCTGGAGTATGATCTTCGCGAGTGTACTGTAAAACCCTTTGAAGCCACCAGGGATGATCATGGTGAGTGTCTAGATACGCAGTCCAGACCTCCTCAGTGCTCTAAGTTGGTTGTTGGCATACTGCTGAACTAGGGGTGAACAGTCTTCTGCTTGTGCCAGTGTACTGTTGAACTGATTTGCAGAAGTAAAGACTGAATGCAAGTCTTGTAGACGCAGGACTCATGTTGCTTTAAAGACACAGTCTTCATTTGGAGCGGGGACGCATCTATTAGTTTGCTGAAGAAATGCGACTCTTGGAGAGACGCGATCTTTGAGATGAAGATGCAGCTCTCACTCTGTGAACTAGGCGCGACTTTTCCTTTGCTGAAGATGCGCAACTTTTTGGAGGGACGCGGTTTTTTTTAAACACGAATCCGTGTTTTACTCGCGTTGCCATTTGTCCGGTGAAATTGAGGGGACATTTTTCTTTTTGCGCGCGAATTTTGCGTTGCATTTAATATGCACGCCACGCGTCAGATAGGGATTAGGCCTCGAGCCAAGCGTCGCGTATCTCTGCGAATAACTGTACCTATAAAAGAAAACAGTCTTTCAAGAGTCATCATTATACTCTTCTTCTTCTTCGCTGAGCTTTCTGTTCGAGAGTTAAAAAAACTTAAAAAAACTCTTTTCCAGTTTTAACGTCGTCAGTACTGATTTCACGGTCGAAATGGCCACAGAAGCTAAGCATGTGGCTTCGTCCTCGAGCGCTGCTGCTCCTGAGACTCAGATGGGCGTTTCTTCCACGCAGGAGGCCCCCTATTTCAGGCAGTAAAACTATCTGATTTGGTTTCCGCCATTGAAGGGGCTTAAAGAGTTCTTTTAACTCTTAAGTCTCTTTTGAATGTGAACCGCCAACACGAGGCTCATGCCCGTGTTTGATCTTCAGACGCGGCTCTTGAATTTGTAGGCAAGACGCGGATTTGACGATCTCTGTGTCTTTGCCTCATCAACTTGAGTCTGTACTTGTTTTTTGAATGCGGGCCTCATTGAGCCTTGCGTTTTGGACACAATGCTCAATATATTTCTAAGTACGAGGAGTTCAGACGCGGACTTCTTGTGATTCTCGCGTCTTATAAGATTAGACGCAAGTTTTACTGAATCTCGCGTCTGAGCTCAATACTTAGAAATTTTTCTAAGTTATGGATTTCGAAATGCGAGCTACATGCAAGCCTCGCATTTTTGAGTCTATACGCGGGTTTTGCTGATTTTCGCGTCTAGACTCATTCCTGCGTTTGAATTTCAAACACTTAGCCATTTTTTTCAGATTTCTGACCAAGTGTTGTCTTCTCTGCAGTGCGATACTCTTCCGACCCCTTATCTAAGAAGTGCTACTTTGGACACATAGGTGGCGCCGATCACAATCTGACCTTCACGCTTCAGAGGACTGCTCCTGTAACTACCGGTAAATCAAAGGAGCGGAAGGAGAGGATTTTCAAGGGTAATATGATGACCCTTCGGGAGATTATCTCCGATGGACTGTTCGAGACGGATTCCCGCACTCCGTTACGGAAGCCTGTTTTCCTTTTTGGAGAGGCCAATGATGAGGATGATAGGATTTTACACAACGGAGATTATAAGTGGCTCCATCAGATAGGGGATAGGAGGTTCTTTCTTCCCAATATGGAGAGGATGTATCCCCTGTCTTATCTTCAGCACATGCCCGTTCACCGTGCAATGGATTGGGATCTTTCCCGTTTTGTCTCCGGTGTTTCTCTCGACAGATTAGGTGCCAAAGAAATACACTCTGCTGGCCATGGGAAAGAGGCCTTTGGTTTATTTCCCAGGTTGGTCAGATCTGAATATCTGAGAGGAGAAACCCCTCAGCTTGGCGCTACTTTTATCAACCAATTTATGAAAGTTAGGGGTGATTTTCCCATCGACTTTCGTCCGCTCGGGTGGGTTCATTCCACCAACAAATCCTGGTGGGATAGGATGGTTGGATTTGTACTTGTTGAGCTCGGGGCTCTGCTGCAGCAGGTGGGGCTATATCACTCGGTTAGGGCCGTACAGTATGGCCTCCCGTAAAGTTTTCACAATTTTTATGGTGTCTTGGAGCACTATAATCCTTTGACGGCACATTTTTTATTCCAATCGGAGAGATGGGGCTCACTCTTCATGAACTGTATGAAGTCTCGGGGCTTGTTATGGAAGATGCCCCTTATGAAGAATACGTCCCAACTTCTGAGAAGCTTCACCTCCTGAAGAAAGAGGACCCTCAGGTGCATGAGATATATTGGGAAGTATTGTGCCACTTCCACATCTGTGGCCAAACATCCTCCTGGAGGAACAGGGGTGTTAAGCAGATGTCTTGGGCAAACTATCTGTTCAACAGCATAAATGAGAAGGATAGCCCGGTGACTAGTCTGACCCCTTGCACTGACGAGGAAATTGCTGAGAGGATCGATGCTTCTGCAAGCTCTTACACTACTGAGTCAAACGAGGATACTTTCAGACCTGATACGGTCTTTGAAAGTTTTCATCACCAGGCCCGAATTCCCATTTCTGACCGGGCCTTATTGGCGGGCTTCCTTATGTTGTGGCTGAAACGTTGTGTGGTGCCAACATTGCCGCATGAAGTAATTGTTGCTGATGTGGTGTACCCGGCAGTTTTGCTCGCCTATGGAAAATCTATCGCTCTCCTTCTGGCGATGTTAGCTGGAATTCAGAGTGGGTTACGGGCTTTGGTTAAAAGCCTGTGTCAAGTGGAGGCCATTGTCGACTCCAAGGGTAGGCCACAAGTTGTTTCAAAGGGAAGGCCGAGAATGAAGATCCCTAACCCCAGGATCGAGCTTCCATGTACGTACTTAATGGCTTAGTACATTATGCACTGTCCTTCATTGATGACGGCGGCGCCTCCTTCTGCAGGTTTTGTCCCCTTCGTGCAGAAGCTGAAAAATTTGAGCTGGTCTAACTACTACATGTTATTTGTTCGAAAGTGTATTCTAAATGCTTTGAACTATCAGCTCGACCGTTGCTTCCCAGAAATTGCTGGCGCGTCTTACGGGGATATATTTGCCGACCTTGCGGGACCAGATGATTTCACAAGGCTGCCATCGGGAGTCTTCTGGTGGCTGATCAATATTCGGCCTGGATATCTGATCTTCCGGCAAGGAAATTCATGTACGATCAAGCCCTACATGCCGAGTCGTTTCGATCGACAGTTTGGCTATGATCAATTGTATAACGGCAACCCCAATGTTGACCTCTCCTTCAGCGGGAATTTGTTTGAAGGTGCTCAGGCATGGTACTACAGCGTGGTTGGAGGGACAAAACTATTTTCAGCCTTCCTCACAAGACGCCTAATTGTTATACCAGTCTCAGCTTCTGTACCTGGTACTCCCTGGCTAGTAAGATGCCTGGATTCGGAATAAATACCTCTTACATTAAGAGCATCAAAGCGTCTTATAAGGACAAGTTGGAGTCCCACAAACGTGTGCGAGGTATGGACGAGTATCAGGCAGCCGAGAGGGAAACAGGAGGGGAATCAGGGATGGGGTCAAAGGCAGCAGCACTCAAGGGGCAGCCTGCTAAAAAGAGTCGTCAGGCTGTGTCCAAACGTTCCCACGGCTCTGCTTCCAAGGGTGAGCCTATCCCAAAGAAGGCTAGAAGGGAATCAGAGGCTGAAGCTTCGATACCCATAGTAGTTCCTTCTAGTGTTGAGGAGCAGGGGAATGAAGAAGAAGAGGAGGAAGAAGTCCCTATCCTTCGCTCCCGCGGTCTGCGCAGCAGGGGCCCGGTGATCTTGGAAGAGGGGGAACTCGCGGGTGAACCCGTCGTAACTGAAGAGGTCGAGCGACCCGAAGTTGACTTGGTAGGGAGGGTGACGTTGAGATTCCGGGGGTCTCAACTCAGCCCGAGCCTTCTTCAGTTCATGAGAGAAGGGTTGAGGTGCAACAGTCTGGGTCTCTCAGTGTATTGATGCCCGCCTCATGGATTATTGATCCCAGCCCTACTGCTGGGGTATTTAGTAGTAAGGTCTCGATTGCGAAGACCTCTTATTTTGAGTTGTCGTCTTCCTCGTCTGAAGAGCATGAATATTATTCTGGCGAAGAAGTCAATTTTGGTGATGAACCTGCTCTTCTGGACACAAGCAAATTCTCGCATATCACGGAGGAAGAGATACAGGGTTACGACCCTGTGACAGCTTCGCCAATAGTAATGATCGCTGCTACTACTGAAGGTGCTTTCTTTGCCCTCCTGAACTGGTTTCCTCTCAAGTTAGGAACGAGATCTAACATTATATTTTGATTTTCTTTTATAGGGTAGGCTGCCGGTAATGAAGCCACAACTTCTTCTCATATTAAGAGATGATTCAAGAGTTGGCCCAACATGACGGTCTTGAGGCTTCTGTTACCGGATGCCTCAAGAGAGTGCAGCCGTCGAGGTCTAGGAAGCCTCATCCCCACATGACATATCCAGGAATTTACCATCTTCAGATCCTCAACTTGGTAAGAGAATACTGACGTATTGGATATTCTCCTTTTTATCATTATCACTGACATTTTGATGGTGTGGTTTGCAAAGAGCACTGGGGTAGTTCAAGTAGAGGGTCCTGCGGCAAGTATTGCCGCAGAAGATAGCACAGTTCAAACTTCGGCTGGGGAACCTAGTACCGTAGGGTTTGCTGTTGCTTCTGTTGCAGTGGAAGTTGCTACGACAATAACTGTCCCAGAGGTATTGGTAACTACCTCAGTATCTGACGAACCTATCGTCGGCCTCACCCCTGCGCAAGTTGAACTGATTCCCGTCTCTCATCCTGTCATGGAAAGGGGGTCCGAGAGTACATCAGCAGGGTTATCTCCAGCTAACGATATCATGGAAGAGCTAGCACGTCAAATGGTGCAACAATTTTTTTACTTCCATGAGATCTTGTGTTGACCTGATCCTTTCTGGGGGCAGTTCTTTCGAGTTTGCCTGAATACTTCTCGAAAATCAGATCGAGAACATTGGTCATACTGGGAGTCCTTCGCAGGCTAGGGCATACCTGCTGCTGGTTGAGCAGCTGGGGAACCACCCTTAAGGAGCTCAAGACTCTGGAGAATGCTGGCTCGATATATGAGGCTCGGACAACACTGAGTAAGCTTCTTACCACTCAAGAACATAAGCGAAAGGAGATGAGGAACAAATAGCTGAAGAGGCCAGCCGTCTCCAGCATTTCCAAGCTGACCACCAAAGACTGATTGGCGATTCCAAGAAATCTGAAATTATCATACAGAGTGCAGAGCAGGTTATTGCCACTACTCGAGTTACCATTGCCAGGGTGCAAGCCTTGATCGAGACCAATGAGCAGAAACTTGTTGCTGCTAGAAAAAGGCTAGAGAAGCTGGAAACTGCCAGGATACAGGTTGAAGAAAACCTCTCTGCTCATTCCTCCAGATTGGAGTCTCTTCAGGCGCAACTGACTACGAAGAGATTTTTGTCTGAGGAGGAGCTGCGGGTCTCAGCTCTGGTAGAGGCTGAAAGAGCACGTCAGCCTGAGATGCATCGCCTCTGGGAATAAATTCGTTCTTTGACGAAGCAGGATTATTAATCTTCTTCTCCTTTTTGTACTGTTCACCCCTTTTTTTTGCAACACTCCATTTGTCAAGAGTGTCTGTATTACTTTTATCATTTTTGAATCAACTAATAAAAGTCTTCAAAGTTTTGTTTCATCTTTATCCTTTCAAATTTTTTCCTGGCTGTAGATGAACTCAATTTTCATAACCGTAATCCTTGACTGTTTGTGAAAATGCAGTCTTTAGTCGACCATGAATAATAAACTCAGGCTGAACTGAGTTCTTGAGCAAGACGCGGCTCTCATTTATAGTGGAGACGCGATTCTGGAAAACGCGACTCTGACTCGCTAACGGAGACGTCGTTCACGCTTACCACGGAAGACGCGCGAAATTTTCTTTTTGATAAAGACGCGGCTCTGGCCTAAAGACAAAAAGGCGTTATTCTGATACGCGAATTTGTATTCTTCAGTAAAGGGAATGCGGCCCTCATACTTATGGAAGGACGTGGGTCCATGGCCACGGCCCTTGATTCTGTTAGGATGCAGAACTCAAGATGCAGTAGAGACGCGGTCTTAGGCTCCTCAAGACTGACGCACGGATCTTAGCTAGTTGATGGGGACGCGGCACTAGCTCAATAGAGATGCGGCTCTGGTCTCTTGATAGAGCGCAAACTTAGGGGATATTGAGTTTATGATGGAGATGTAGCTTTCATCTTACAATGGAGGCGCAGTTTCTGGGCTCCTCAAGAGTGAAACGCGGGTCTTCGCTGATTGTTGAGGACGCAAGCTTCGGGACGCAACTTTTAAGTTTTTGTAAGTCGATGTGAACTTAAGACGCAACCTCTGAATGGACCCAATTCGCTGAGAAGACGCGGCTCTGAACCACTCCAAGAGACGCGGTCGCGGCCCTTTTAAAAGGAATGAAAGGAACATGGCTTTTGGGCTCATGAAAGGATACGGATTTCAGGACGCGACCTTTGAGTCTGCGCTTGACGCAACCTCCTAAGCGTCACATGCAGCTCGTCTTAAAGATCTGGTCGGACCTTTAAATGCCAAGTCGGCGTTGACGATTGGGGACTTGTGTCCTCCGATGTTTCCTGAAGTGGCAATCCACGCGTCTGCTCTTTATTGAGCTTTGACGTTCGTGCACGAATTAAGGCTGAAGGCTCTGATTTTACGCCATTAATTGTAAGCCTCATGGCTTACCTATAAATAGGACTCATTCCCTTAACAGTCTATTGCTTAGACTATTTCCCTTAAGAGCAT
The DNA here is from genome assembly GCA_038442645.1 of Agave tequilana. NCBI lineage: Eukaryota > Viridiplantae > Streptophyta > Magnoliopsida > Asparagales > Asparagaceae > Agave > Agave tequilana. The sequence goes on from JAVJIF010007936.1 coordinate 107,093, forward strand.
GCGCTCTGAGGGTTTTCATCTTGACTTATTTTTCTTCTCTTCAAGGGGATATGAACAGCAAGAATTCAAAGCTTCCATGCTTTCCTTTAATCTTTTCCAAAGATTATCACTGTCAAGTGATTTCAAGATCAAAAGGCATCGCTTTAAGTACCTTTTATGGCTGCGCCTTGAAGCATAAAGTTCAACCTCTAAAGATTTCTTCTGTGGGTAGGAACCACTTGTCGCCATGAAATACTCAGTCCCGCTGAGTTTCTGTTTTCTTGCCTCTCAAAGAGAGTCGATCTCTTGATCTTTCTCTGGAAGTCTGACTGATGCGCCCGTTATTCGGAAGTCGCGTCTTTTAGACTTCTTGATGAAACACGGGTCGATTGACCTTGGATTTTAACTCAAAATCCTTTGAATGCGAGTGTGATGAACTCTATATTTGGATCTTGAGACGCGAGCTTTATATATAGAGTTCGCGTTTGAGGTCTTAACTTAAAGAATTTTAATTCTTTTGAGGCCTCTGGACTTGGATGTAGCAACCCTTGTTTCTCAAACACGGGTATGAAAACTTCTGCGTCTGGTCCACTTTGCGTCTCGTATTTTGGACGCGGGTCTAAAACCAGACCACGTTCAGATCTGTGCGCGTCTGAAGTCCACAACTTCAACTGCGTCTGCTAACTTTTCTGTTTCTGTCTTCTGTCTTAACAGAAATTTAAGCCTTCTGCACCGGTCATCCCTGCATCTGAAGTTTACAACTACAATCGCGTTTGCTCTTCAGCTTTTCTGTTTCTGTCTTAACAGAATTCTAACCTTCTGGTTTTTGTTTCTTACAGGCAGTCTTAGTCAGCCTTTTCCATCTTCGCTGGGCCCTTGGGAGAATATTTAGACCAGCGAACTTGTTCGATGGTCGAGCACTAGAGAAATCAAGGCTCCTGTTCATTGGCGAGGAGGATTTGCACGACTGATGACATCCGTCAAGACCTTATTGGACATGATGCACCGGCACTGCCCCGGGTTTGTCATGGTCACAGTGGGTATGGTGGTAGATATGGTGGTGCGTATGGTCCTTTTGCCGGTCACGGGAAAGAGGACGTCACTTGTAAGGTCTAGGATCCTCCCTTCACTAATCTTACTCCCAGAAGTGACATCGACGAAAAACTCATGCTCATTAGATGACTTTCTGGTGGTGGAGATGTTCATCAACGAAGGATTATGACCCACACCAGTTGGTCGGGTGGAATCAAAAGGTCCTGCTACATTTCGATCTCGAGAAACACCATTGTTCTTGGTCAGCGATGGGCTCCCTCGATGTTTACGTCATGCATCATGGTGTAATCAGCATCCGATCGTCTCAACACTGATCAGCCTTTCTTCGGCGCTCTTCTAAACATCTTGTATTTGGAGCAGTGTAGATGTCTTGAGGAATGAGTGCAACCTTTTACTGAGAGAGGGACTCTTTTGTACTCCTTTATTGTAACACTCAATCTTGTTGTATAAGAGAGCGTCTTGTACCACTTCCATATGTTTGAATATAAATAAAAGTGATACTTTTTCTTGTCTTCTTATACGTCTTGAATTTCTTTTTTTTAAAATTCAAACACATAGAAGTTGGGACTCTTGACATGATAGAAATACAATAATTAACTTAACAAGTCAAAGTTGAAAAAATTCCATTTCAGGAATTCAAGATTACTGTCAGAGGTGTGATATTAACTTGACAGGAGTAGGATGGTTCTTGTGGACCTGCCAATCTATAAATGAGAATGACAAGTGAAATTTGCATCCCCACAGAGGATTATAAATGAGTTTTCATCAGAGGTTTGGTATTAACTTGACTAAGACTCAGCTGGGGATTTAATGGAAACACTGTTAGAGATGTAATATTAACCTAACAATGTCTTTAAGTAGACTTGTTATTCTGTTGACAAGAATAACAAATGAGACTAGACTCGCGAGGAATCTAGGAGAACTTTTACCGTTAGAGGTGTGATATTAACTTAACGAGTTGAATTAAATCTTATCAGAAGTGTGATGTTAACTTGACAAGGATACAAGTCAGAGGTGTGATATTGACTCAAGAGTGTTTCAGCTTCATTCAGGAAAACTGAAAGCGTCACTGTCATAGGTGTAATTTTAAACTTGGCAGTGACGGTAATACTAGAGGTGTAATTTTAAACTTGGCTTGGTCATCTCGACTTCGGCAAGGAAGTTCGAGAGAAGGTCATGGCCAGAGGTGTAATGTTGAACTTAGCAATAAACTGGACGCTAGAGGTGTGTGTTAAACTTAGCGTCGCTCATCTCAGCTTCGATATGGAAGCCTGAGGAAAAGCAACTGTCAGAGATTAATATTGAACTTGGCAGCAACTCAATCACCGTTAGAGGTGTAGTGTTAAACTTAATAGTAATTTGTCAGAGGTGTAATGTTAACCTAACAGTAGTCGATTTGTGGTATGAGCAATTTCGAGGATTTGTCATTCTATTGATGAGAATTGACAAGTGAAGTTTGGAATGTCAGAGGTGTAGTGTTAACTTGACAAATTTGAATACTTGCTACTTCATATAGAATTGAGACAAGTAAAGTTTGTACTCGCTGGGGAGTATTGAAATTTTTCATTGTCAGAGTTATAGTGTTAACATAGCAATGATTGCATTTGTGGACCTACCCTTCTATGGAAGAGAATTGGTAGGGATTTTGGTAGAAAGTTAACTGAACTGTCAGAGGTTTAATATTAACGTGACAACTGTTGACTTTTTGGAGACATGAAAATTTGCCATTAGAGGTGTAGTATTAACATAACAGCAAGTATTTTAAAGATTTTTTGTTGTCAGAGTATTTTTAAGGAGTATTAACTTGACAGAATTCAGTCCATCTCATTAAGGAGATAAACACCGGTATTTTTGTTGTCTTACCATTCTATGAGTAAGAATTGGTAAGAGATTTTGGAGGAAAGAGTGGGATCAAGTCCATTAGGATTTTTAGCAAACCCTCAGTTATCAACGGATTTGGTGTGCCTTTACTAACTACCGTTTGAGTTGGGTTAACCATGCTATTCCCCTCAGCATGATGAGTTGTCGAAGACTTATGTTTGTCTTAAAAGCCAACATTTTCCTCTATCCTTGGCCGTTGGAGGCATCGGATGTCAATCAGGAGAGTAACTAATACTAAAACTCAAGTTTCGCATTTTATTTCTTTCTCAATATTTACATCATGCATCGTGATGCAGCCAGTGCTCGATTAGCTTGACACTGATCTACCGTGATGTGATCTAGTAAAGGAAAGAAGCTCTTCTTAGATCTGCAGTTTTGATCAGAGGTGCAGTATTAACTTAATCGGGGGAAGAGTGCTATCAAGGATAGTATTTCTTCAAGAATCTGCCATTGATTGGCATCATGAGTGTATCACCGTCTGAGGTTATGAGGCGATATGCTCCATTTGAGTAGACTGACTCCAATACAAATGGTCCTTCCCATTTGGGTTGAAATTTTCTTTTTGTCTTATGTGTCATTATCATAGGTCTTCTGACAGTTAAGACAAGGTCACCTTTCTTGAAAGTTCGCTCCTTAACTTTCTTGTTAAAGGCTCTGGTAATACGAGCTTGATAGAGCTCGATTTGTTGTTGGGCTTGCAGACGTTTATCATCTAAAGCCTCCAGTTCTTGGAGTCGCAGTTGATGTTTCTCCTCATTTGTCATCTCTGCTGTCAAGGCGACACGTGGAGATGAAATTTAGATTTCTAATGGAAGTACGGCTTCACACCCATATACCGAAGAGAATGGTGTAGCTTTCATTGGGGTTCGAACTGTCATGCGATAGGCTCATAAGCATTCACCTAATTTGTCGTCCCAATCACGTTAGCTTTTCGAGATGAATTTCTTGAGAAGCTTGCCAATAGTCTTGTTGAAAGCTTCTGCAAGGCCGTTAGCAGCTGGGTAGTATGCCGTTGAGGACATACTCTAAATTCTGAACTTGTTGCAGAACCTCTGAAAAGCCTGACTGACGAATTGGGGTCCGTTGTCATGGACAATTCGCCATGGCACACCAAAACGGTAGATGACGTGATGTTTAACGAATTTGATCACATCAGATGTCTTTACCTCCCTCAAAGGGATACCTTCGGCCCATTTAGAGAAGTAATCGGTTATGGCTAAGATGAACCGGTGTCCTTTGGATGATGGTGGGCTTATAGGGCCCACTACATCCATCCCCCACATCTCAAATGGCCAGGTAGAGGTTGTAGAGCGAAGATACCCTGGTGCTTGATGGATAAAATCGCCATGGACTTGGCATGCGTGACATCGTTTGACATAAGTGATGGCATCAGGGATCATCCTGAGCCAATAATATCCTAATCTTCGGAGTCAATCACCAAGCTTTGGACCAGGTTGATGAGCTCCACATATGCCGTCATGCGCTTCTTTGAGTACCCCTGCGCCTCTTTTCGTGACAGACAGCGGAGAAAGATCCCGTCATGCGATCGACGATATAGTGTTCACGTGGTCGCATTATAATAGAATTTGGGGGCTTTTCTTCTAATGGCACCCGCTTCTTTGGGTTCATCAGGGAGGATGCCGTATAAGGTATAATCAACGTAAGGGAATCGCCAATCCCTAGGCTCTGGACCGGCTGACGACTCAAGAGCTTCTTTGACTTGACAATCTCCTGTTGGCTTTTAGTGATCTTTAAAAGCGATTCTTGGGGAATACAAGTTGTGACTGTAGACAAGTATTTTCTCTACTACTCCAGCTGGAAGGGCTAAAGAGGCAGCGAGAGATGTCAGTGTATCTGCATGAGCATTTTGCTGGCTTGGTATATGGTCGATGTAAAAGTTTCCGAACCCCTTGGCCATAGAGGTAGTTGCCTTGTAATAGGGTATTAAGTCTTCATGTCTGACTTCGTACTCCCCGCGAACTTGGTTAACGATGAGTTTAGAGTCACCATATGCCTCGAGATTTTTAACGCCAATCCCATCGGCGATTTGCATTCCAATCAAGAGGGCATTGTATTCCGCTACGTCGTTGGAGCAGGGCTCGGTTAATGAGAAAGCTCGAGGAATCCCATAGTTTTGTGGGGAGACGAGTACTATCCCTATTCTGACTATGACATGCCCTTGCGGACCTGTTCTCAATGAACCGTCGAAGAAGAGTTGCCACACTTGTCTTTCAAAAGATGTCTGGGTCAAACAAACTTCAGCGACTTCGTCTGGGAGATCTTCGTAAAGCTTGATTGTTCTCGGATCTGGATGCTCAGCCAAGAAATCCGCCACCGCTTATACTTTCACGGCTTTTTGTGGTAAAAAGCGCATTTCATATAGGGATAGCAGTATGGCCTATTTTGCCAGTCGACCGTTTAGTGATGATGGCTTCGTCATGAGTCCTCAAAGGGTTAACCCTTGATATGACGTTTATAGTCTGGCCCACCAAGTAGTGTCGCATTTTCTGGACAGCGAACACCAATGCCAAACATTCTTTTTCGATCGGGTTGTATCGATGCTCAGCTCCGATCATATTCCTACTCAGATAATATATTGCTTGTTCGTATCCTTGATCATTATTCTGGGCTAATAAAGCTCCTAGGGAATGATCCATCGCTCGGATATATATCATGAAAGGTTTTCTGGACATCGGAGCTGTAAGAACCGGTGGTTGCGTGAGGTATCGTTTGATTTCCTCGAATGCTTGTTGGCAAGCATCATCCCAAATAAATGAGACACCCTTTTTCATCAATTTGGTAAAGGGTTGGCATCTTCGAGAGAGATATGAAATAAACCTTTGGATGTATGTCAGTCGTCCTTGCAATCCCCTAAGCTCCCTGAGGTTCCTCGGAGGTTGCATCTCATGGATAACGTAAACTATTTCCGAGTCTAAATGAATTCCTGTGGAAGTTACCACAAACCCTAGGAATTTGCCACTGGCCACCCCAGGAAGGATTTGGTAAAGTTCATCTTCAACTGATGTGCCCGCTGATTTCAAAGATTGTCTTCAGATCGGCTATGTGATCACCTTTGGTGCGGCTTTTCACTGCAATGTCGTCAACATAGCATTCTACCGTTTTACACATGTGCTCGTGAAAAATTGCATTCATAGCTCTCTGATATGTGGCCCCCGCATTCTTCAGTCTGAAGGGCATGACAGTATAGCAGTATACCCTCAGTGATGTCCTGAAAGAAGCATGTTTTTCATCATCAGGATACATTTTGATTTGATTATACCCTGAGAATCCATCCATGAAGGACATTCGCTCAAACCCGCACGTATTGTCAATCATGACATCCGTGATTGGGAGAGGGAATTCGTCTTTGGGACAGGCCTCATTTAGATCGTAAAAATCAATACAAATCCGGATCTTTCTGTTCTTTTGGTAACGGGGACGATATTGACTACCTAATCAGGATGTTGCTCTTCCCTAATGAAGTCAGAGTCTATGATTTTTTTGACTTCTGACTGGATTACTTCCATTATTTCTGGGCGGAACTGTCGCTGTTGTTGTTTGACTGGTTTCACATCTGAATTAATGTTAAGACGATGCATAGCCACTCGAGGATCAAGCCCAGACATGTCCTCATAATTTCACGCAAAAACATCTATATACTCTCGCACAAGAGATATTAAATCTTCTTTCTCGGAGGATGATTGGCTTTCGCTTATAAAGATAGGTTTAGGATTAGCCTCATCTCCCAGATTAATCTGGGCAACTTTATCCTCCGTGGGTGGCTCGCGCCATTCAAAGCGAATATCATAGAGAGTATTTAAGTATTTGACTAAGGATCTGTATCAAACTGGATCATCTTTTCATCTTTGTCTTCCAGGTGGCTTGCTGAAACCATATTTACTGAAAGTTCTCCGAAGAGGTTGCCAACACTAACATCCGACTCCCATGATGACGTGCCAGATGAATAGTTGTGGTATAATAATTTTTCCGACTCAGAAGCTGACGGAATTGGGGTTGACACATAACCCAAACCCCTGCGAGTTCGATGGTAATAATCAGGGTTTTCCCTTTCGGAACAAAAGACCGGAGTAGGGTTCTCCTTCCTTTGCCAAAGTTCAACTTAGGACCCTTTGCCAGATCATACCCCATGCTTTCCATCATTCTGAGTATATTTGGCTCATAATGGGTGAACTGAAGAGGTTCATTCTCGCTTTTTGACTCTTCACGAGACATCAGCTCGGACTTGATTTGTCCAAAAAGGATTAGTTTTTGGCCTTTGCGGCTGGCTGGGACCATGAATACCGATTCTTACGCATCACCGACATCTTGGTACGTTTCGAAGGATGACTTCATCGGTACATGCATTGATGTCAGAGCATCTATTGTCGACCAGGGTCATTATCCACTTCGGTACTAGTGTTTGATGGCACTGAATCAGAAGCGAGCACAGAAAAGTAAGTCAAATTTAAATCTTCATTAATATACCACCCGCCTACATCATTGGCGGTGTTATTAACATCGAACTTATTAATGCTCGTTACAAGTGGATTTAATTCTCACATGCACTTTTCTTTCTCTGGCTCAGTGTCAGCTTCATTACCAGAGTTTGGTTCCTCTGGTTGCAGGTTCTTGTTTGTTTTCAATGAGTCCTGGTACAGGAGAGAGTCTGTGAAATAGTTCTCTATCCCTTTGAATGGATGCCTTTCAGCAATCAACGTTCATACCTTCCCACTTCCGTCGATGTATTTCATAACTTGGTGGAGAGTGGAGGGGACGATGGAATTACGATGAATCCATGGTCATCCAAGCAGCAAATTGTATGAAGTGTCGGCATCAATCACATAGCACGTCACTTCGGACTTTAACTCCCTAATTTGGCATTTGAGCTTGATCTTCCCCATTGGGCGCGTACCATTAGCATTGAAACCATAAATGGTAGTCTGGGTGGCGCTCGATCGGTGGGTAGGAATCCCTAAATGTTGCATGACCCGGCGAGGCATAATGCTCAACGCGGATCCAGTATCTACCTGAATGTGGCTTACTTCAGATGATCCAATATACCCTGTGAAGTATAGGGGCCGATCATGTTTCCCCTTAACCTGCATATCATCTACCGTGAAGGTGATGCAGGGAGCATTTTGGGAGGCATGGAGGCAATCCGCTACATCTTCCTCCCGTGGTCCAGCCGGTATCTGGGTCATGAAGACCTCAGCATTAGTTAGGGCTTCCCTCAGAGCTTCTCTGGTTGACTTTGATAGCCTCAGGAGCTTGTAAAGGGTGATTCCGGCCAGGATATTGGCCAGTTGAACCAGGACGTTAAAACTGTAAGGTGTTGTAGATCCTTCCGCGTTGTGTTTTGGGAGAGCTTTAGAAAACCGAATCTCTTTCTGCTTCTCCACCAGTTGTTTCGTGGAGGGTTTGGCTGACTCTGTAGTGGGTTTAGGAGGGGTTGCAACTATTTCGTCATACTTTTTTAAATATGACTGACCCGAACGAGTTTCTGCCACGAGTGGTTTATTAGATTCTGCAGCAAGAACTATTGTTTCCTCTTCTGAATCAGTTAGTGAGGGAACATCGGTTTCTGCTTCTCGGGAAGAAGCGCACACCACATTACAGGACGAAGCTTTTGCCTTACTTTTGGACTTTCTGTTGGTAACAGTGGTCCATTACTGGCAGTCCACAAGATCGGGATGAACCCACATACTTCCCCCTGAGGTGTGGGGACAGGTATAAGACCCTTCTCTTGTTGATGATGAGGGTCCATATTGACCATTCTTAGTTCCCCTTTTGGGATGGGAACTACTCCAGAGGGTGTTGGAGGTTGTCTTCTAAACTGAAGGAATGATGTCATATTAGCCGTCACTTTCTTCTGCTCTGGATGGAATTTTAATACGTCTGCATCAATTAGAGCCTGAAGGATGTCTTTGAAGACATAACAGCTCTGGTGGGGTGTCCCAGCATCCTATGATACAGGCAGTAGTTAGGATTATCAATTTTACTGACTTCTTCAGGACGTCTAACTTCAGGAAGCTTCAATCTGTTGCTCTTGTTGAGTAACTTGAATAACGAATCAACATGTTCGTCTTTGAAGGAATATTGCTTATTGGCGCGTGGCTGACTTGAAGAGCCACTTATCTTGACCGGCTGAGATTTGACAGGGGATTTGGTTTCTGTCGCCAAGTTATCTTTTCTCTTTGGTTGAAAAGATATTTCTGGCGTGCGCCTTGTCAACCTTTCGGGTCTGGGCTTGTTTTCTTCTGCCCTAACCCTGGTGATAATCTTTAGCTTGTTCACCTTGTTGAACCAATTGCTTCCAGGTGCGACTTTCAGCAACTCCTATTTGGGTGAGGAGCGACGTTTGTAGATTGTGGCAGCATGTTTCTACCAGGGTGACCTGGGTCATACCGTTAGGACATCGAAGTGCTATATTCTGAAATCTTTCTACAAATGATTTGACTGACTCCCCCTTCGCTGCTTTGTGGCCAAAAGAGTAGGCATTGTGATCTCTGAGTCGTCTTCAAAAAAGCGTGTTAGGAAGAGCTCCTCCAGATCACTCCAATTTTTAATGGAATTTTCTGGGAGCTTTATGAACCATTCAAAGGCAAGCCCTTTTAGAGTGTCGATGAACAAACGTGCCAAGATGGCATCATTATCTACCATGTTCCCCGTCTGAGACTTGAAATAGTAGATCTGTTGGTTCAGTGACCCTTTGCCGTCAAATGGCTGTAGGGTCGGAGCTTTGAACTTGGGGGGATATGGAACAAGGTCCCACTCGGCCGGATATGGCCGGACCACTCCTGCTTCCTGGAGGCCTTTCTGATTAGTAAGGGCCTCAAGACGTTGCTCTAATTGACTCATTCTTTTAGAATGAATCCTTCCATGGTCCAAGTTGCCTTCCCCCTTAGATGAAGATTTAGACGACTCAGAAGTAGATTGCTCTTTCTCCTCGAAATGCACAGAAGATGAGCTTTCTCCTTCTTTTCGTTTGTCTTTAAACTTTTTAGAGGAAGTTTTGTCAGTTGACTTCCTCTTGTCTTCAAGCAATTGTGCCAACATCAGTTTGAAAGAATCGATGGATTCTTGTTGAGCACGAATCATCTCAAATTGTTCCCTCTGGACCTAGGCTTGTTGCTCAAAGCACCTTGTCGTCTCCTCCAGAATATTTGTCATGTATATGGAGGTTTCTTTCTCTATGAAAGAGTTCGAAGCCTGCGACTCTGCAACGGCAGAATGTAAGTCATTTATTTCAATGCCCCGAGCCAAGGCACTGTAATCGATCGGGGCAATCGCTCCAGCCCGAGTGCGAGTATACCGATACACTCCTCCTGGTTCTGTGTCAGACTCGTCGGAGCTGACCAATGATTGTTTGCCCCTACTTCTGCTTACCATGTTTGCAGTGATTTCAGGATACTCCGCGTCAGAGAAGGTCCTCCTTCTGCGGGAGCGATATCTTTTAGCTGAGCGGGAAGTTGGGGTCGACTATCTGAATATCGGCTGTTGGCTCGTATGTAAACTGCAGCGGCATTCAGAGAGCATTGCTGTGATAAGCCGTTCACAGCAACAAGATGGAGTGATCAAATTAGCGCTCCTCTTCCTTGTCAAATAATCCCTTAGGTCCGCGGGAGGGGGATCGAAGAGATTGGCCTCGGATTATCGAGGGCTTTTCAGCTTTTGAGAGCTATACTTGCTTTGCAAAGCTGAGACGCATGGTTCTGAGACGCGGAGCTCACGTCCTATAAGATAAACGTAGCTCTCATGCTTTGGCTCTGAAATGCAAGTCTTGCGCCTCTGCTGAGAAGAGACGCGGCTCTCGCGTTGCTGATTGTCGCATCTGGGTAACGACATTTGAGAAACGCAGGCCTTCTGGGTCCCACGTATAACTGTAGAAGCGCGGGTCTCGTGTCTCGGATGAGGACCACTGACCTCGCATTGCTGATCGTTGCGTTTGAGAAGTGGAGCTTCACAAACGCAAGTTTGGTGAACCTCACGTTTGGGTTTCCAAACGCGGACTTCACATTTCTGCGGTGATTCAGAAGAAACGCGGGCTTGATCCTCGCGTCCTACATCTGTTAGGCAGATAGTTATTCCAGCTTGTAGTTGACGCGCACGCCGTCTCTGTCGTCACTCAGCATTCTGGTTACGTCGTACGGGTTGATGGGAACCCCCGGTAACTTGGCGCTGAGGAGGAGGATGGTCATGAACAGGCTGATCATCAGCAACGTTAACCACGCGGGTCTCATAGGAGACGTTGATGTAGGCGTTATGTATGATGCGGTTAGCCACGACATCCTTCTCGCCAGTCGCGTCTGAGGGGATGAGTGGACTCGAGAACAAGTCTCCGAGGAGACTTTGTAATAGACCTGCGCCTTAGGGATCTTGGAACCGGAAGAGAGGAACTCTTCATACTTTGCCTGGTCGAACTCCACGACAAGTGATTCGACCGTTTTTCCCATATAGGTGACGTCACCTTGTGCCACAACTTGCTCGTCAGTAGAGAAAGTTATCCCCAGCGGAGTCGCCATCTCTTGTTTGGTGGAGGAAAAATGGGTGATCGAGAAGTAAATTCTTTATTTGATTGTAAAGAAAGTTACAGCAGATCAATAATCCTCTTACAAGAGAGGGAAGATAATCAAGTTTGAATCTCCCCTTTGTTTATTACCGGGTTCTTGATGTGACGGTGGAAAGTGAATCTTGTTTTCCATTGACTGGGTGAACGTCAGGACCTTTTGAGAATCCTCTCACAGAGAGTGTAGGCAAAAAACGAACTTGTACGCAACAAGTTGTTAGAAGACTTGAACTCTCTCAGCTGGAAATTTTGGTGTTTCTACGGCTTACAACCGAAGTTCTTTTTTATCAAGAAGTATCCGACCTTTTTCTCTGTCCACCCCTCTTTCATAGCAAACTGGGCTATTTATAAAGGTTTCAGGGGGTAAACGTGTCCCCTAAAAATACTCCATAATGGGGGTTAACTCTCTCATTACGTGGGTAGTAATTGACCTAGTAATGAGGGCAATTATAACTGAGATGTAGGTTTTGAGCCGGCATTTTGCTGCTGAAGTAATGCTTGAGAGACGTGGGTTTCTAGCTCTGCGTCAAGCTTCGCGTGAGACGCGAGCTTTGGACTCTGCGTATTGGTACTGCAATAATGCTGAGATGCGGGTTTCAACTCTCACGTCTTTGGTCCTCGCAATGATGTCGAGACGTGGGTTTCAACCCTCGCGTCTTGGTGCTGCACTGATGGCGATGACTAGCCTGCGTCTGGAGTCTAGATTCTACTTTTTTGACGACTTGTCTTCAGTGATTTTGAGACAACTTACGGGGCCTAAAATCCCATCTACCCTAGCCCACTCAACCGATAATCGAGGCAGCCCACAAAGGCCCAAAATATCTATGCAAGAACCGGGGATGACTTGTCCTCCCATAATAATGACCATGTTGCCTCTTCATATATCCTATATAATTAAGGTCACATCCGCCAAGAAAGGTATGTTATATCATTTATTACTCATATTTATTTACTCCTGTATTTGTTGGCCCAAAGACCCATCGCTCTAGTTTTGATGATGATTAACTCATGTAGTTAGAGTACTGATGATCTTGTGTTTAATTAATCTCAGATATTTGATTAAGATCTTAGTAGGTGTTTAGCTTCAACAAAGAATTTAAAATTAAGTTTTAGAGCTAGCACGTGTTGATTCAAGAGCTCACACATCAAGATCGCATCAAGTATTCAAGAGGAGTCTAGCTTATTGGATTAAGATTTGGACCAAGTCAAGAAGGAGAAAAAGATTTTCAAGAGAAGATTTTCAAGAAGACTTGTGTCATATTTGTAAGTGTTAAAATTTATTTTTAGATAAAATGTAAATGATACATTAGTTGTGGATTGCTCAAGTACTAATACACACATAAAATTTATATGTGTTTTCATAAGATAGTTTTGTGTTTAGAAAAAATCGTTTTAGATTTGTCAAAATTTATTTTAGAATTTATTATCAAAAATATAGATATTTCATCTCATATGTACAGTGGATCATATCTATACACACTAAGCTTCAAAAGTGTTTAAAATAACTTGTTTTTGTATTTGGAGAAGTTTTAGAAAAATCATTTTTGAAAAATACAGATTTTTATTTAAGGCAAAATTTCTATATTACAAAATAGTTCAAAATGTTTGTAACATGTGTTGATTTTCAATCAAACATATTTGTACATCAAAGTATTTTAATGAACTTATTTTTGTAGATTTTATGTGAATTTATGGGAATTTATAAGGATTTATTTGACCAAGTTTTCAATCCCAAATGTTTACTGACCAGGCTGTCTGGCATTCGACCGAGCCAGAAGTCGGTCGACCAGGCGATCGACCGACGTGCGCAGAACGTGCACAGCCTGGACCGGTCGACCGCACGATCGACCGTCTAGAGAGCTTTGCTCTCTTGACCTGGCCCCGGTCGATCGGGCGATCGACCGATAGGTCAAGCCCAGTGCAACAGTCGACCGGGCGGTCGACTGGCAGGCTGCATTGGTCAGAAGTTGGACCGTTGGCCGGTCGACCGGTCGGTCGACGGACAGCAAGATTTCCTGCTTTGTTGGCTGCAAGGCTAGATTTTGGGAGCCTATAAAATAGGGTTCCCTTGGGTTGTTTTAAATAAGATTTTAAGTAGGTTTTCAAGCTAGTTTTTCCTACCTCTCTAAGTGTTTATCTTCACTTGTTTTAAGGCTAATACTTTCATATCAAAAGGAGAGTTTTCAAGAGTGATTTTCAAAAGTGATTTCTTGAGTTTTCACCACATATCTATCCTAATTTTTCTCACACATACTTGAGCTTTCTATTGCTAAATCCATCCTATAGAAGCTTTGTTGTGAGAGTTATTTTTGTGATCATGAGAAGTGATCATAAGTTTACATCTTTGTATTGTGAAGTGTTGTAGAGGTGGTGGCCTCGGTGAGAAGTGTTTGTGGTGATCAAGTGAAGTGCTCACCAAGTGTTCCGACGTGTGGTTGGAGGAGTTGTAAGAGGTGCGGCCTCGGCAAGCTAGTGTGCTTGTGTGTGTTTGTTCTTGCGGGAACAAGAGAGGGACTAGTGAGTTCAAGGAGTTCTAGTGTGAACTCGTTGTAGGTGTTGCGGCACTGAGAGATCCGGTGGGATCGATTTTAGTGAAAATCCTTCATAGTGTTGAAGGCGGGGACGTAGAGTAAGGGTGTTCGAACCTCGAAACAAATCACCCGTGTTTGCGATTACTCTCTCTGTATCTCTCACTTGTGTTTATATCTTGTATACTTACATTACTAATATATTTATATGCTTGATATATATTGTGCCTTATTGATATATGTTTGGGGTTGTTTGCTCACACTTGTATTCAACCAAGAGAGCCATAGTGGCACATCAACTCTTAATCTAGAGGAATCTTGAGGAGATAGTCCGAGCCCTTCACCGGGAATTCGGCTACACTCTTGTGTTATACTTGGTGTGTTTGGCTTAATAGTTTTTAGTTTGCATAAATAGTATTTAATTTTGCATTATTCTTCATTAGATTAGCTAGTCACCTATTCACCCCCCTAGGTAACCTACATGTATTTATTGCACATACCTTAGACTCTGACTTGATCATGTTAGCCCTATTTTATTCTTAGTTTGATGATGATCACTCATTAAGCTACTTATGCATTAACAACTCATATTCTAATCTTCTTATGTTTTGATTTAGGTCAAAGCACTTGTAATGTTGGATGAATCAAAGCTCACATTGCAAAATCATAAGGAGGTGATAGCAAAGATCTAACTCAAGCTATTCAAATATCAAGTCAAATTTATTGGAGTTAGACTGAGTGGCCAAATATTTTTCCTATTTTTGAATTGAGAAAATATTTTTAAGGGTTTATTTTTCCTATTCTATTCAAAAATTCAAAAGAGTGATATTCTTATGCTTTCAAGATCTTTTAATTGAGAAAATATTGTTGGACCCTAGAGGGGGCTAAATGGGTCAAGGGTAATTAAAAATTAATTAACACATAATACAAAAACTGTAAAAAAACAGTCAGGATGGTAGGATTTGAAGGTGTATTGCAGTCTAGTGGTAGAATCAACAGAGCACAGAGATGCAATTATACAGCAGATAAAATGAAAATTGACAGCAAGTATACAACAATAGAAACAACAGAGAGTACACAACAATTTGAGAGTGGTTCGAGAAACTCTTATACATCCACCACCTAGAGGTGTCATATCTAGAATTTGCAAATCACTATAAAGCTTCTTCCCGAAGCAATGATTACAACCACCAAGACTCCATATTGAGCTTAAATTTTCTAACCACTAAGATACTACCCGATCTTGAATTTTTCAATCACCAATATACTATCCGATCCTGGATTTTTTCAAAACCTCTTTCTTGAAGCACACTACAATAAAGATTACAATCGAATTTTTTCTCTAATACAATAATAAGAATTAATATAAGCATAATGATTAAATCAAAATAGAAAATACAATTGGAGACTCTATCAATCAAATAGTTTTAAGTATTATCAACAATAAATTGACACAAACAAAATATTTAGCTATGAAGATAATCTAAAATAAATAGAAGAGATAAAACCAAGATTCTCTTAAGTAGAGAAAAAGATGAAGTGTAGAATATCTCTTGAATGATCAATTGAATGCTTGACACTTCTTTGGCTTGAGGAGTTGTTGAAGAAATTGAATGAAAATGATTGGAACAATAACTCCATTTTGGGCTTTAAGAAATTTTAAAAGTTTGAGCTTTTGTGAGGAATAAATGTCTCTTGAATGTTTTTCTCACTGGTTTCTCTCACTTGGTTTTTTTTTTTTTTTTGAATGCACATGTCTTTATTTTAAAGAGCAAGGCAACATGAGAGAGGGATTCACCCATTAGACTTCTGCCCGTTATAGCATTTAATGTGGCCATAGAAGAGATCTTGTTTTTGGCCAAAGATTTAGCATTTAATGTAACTATTGCAGGTTGAAATGAATATAGAAGATAGTAGCTAGAGAGAGAAGAGGGAAGTGAATTTCTCTCAAATATATATCAAATGGATTCTTTCAACAACTGTAAACAGATTCTGTCAGAAGGTCAGCAGCAAAAAGGAGTGTCATAGAGAGTATAGCTGCAATGAGATAAAAGACAAATCTCTTTACAGTTAAATGACATCAACTTGCATACAAAGTGTAATTTAAAGTCACTTAGGATACTTTTCTCAGTTGCAAGTTGTGAAGAACAACCCACTAGACACCAAATAGTAAGAGTGTCAGCTCAAGAGAGCGGGAGACAATATGTGAGAGTGATAGGAGAAGTACAACCCATATGGTACTATGAAAACATGACAAGAATAACCACATACTTTTTTTTTCTGTACCAACAAAAAAAATGTGGACAAGAAAAAAAATTGTGGACATAGTCCTCAAAAGATTGACTATTGGCATTTTCTGGACAGAGGGGGTAGGATCGGATTGCGTGGTGGGATGAGATAGCCTACCACAGAATTGTGCTAAATGAATTCTCAATTGAATTAACTCATTTGTGCCAATAAATGAAAATAATAAAGATCACTATTTGATTACTTAAATAGTTTCTATTTTGTGTCAAATTGTAGCTCAAAGGTCTTTTTGCTCCATCTTACTCTTTATATCATATGTTGCTTGAATTTAGTTCAATCTAGTGGAGCTTAATTAACTTTGCTCCAATAACTCTTGTAGCTTGATGTTACTTGAAATTTGTTGAGCTTTAATTATTCCTTCTATCCTCCATATGTATATAGCAATGTTTGCTCAATTCCATCTAACCTCCAACAAATGTCTTATTCTGCAATAAGACATATGCTACTGACAAATCTCATTAGTAGCTTAATTTATAAGTTAATACACCATCAAAATATTAGGGTTTATAATCTCCCCATTTTTGATGATAACATTCTTTAAATTGATTGGATAAATAATACAAGTAATAAGATAGGAAGATCACAATAATTTATATTATACTTGAGTAGCACCCCCTACTTACTTGTCTTGGTGTCGGGGACACTTTAGAGAGCAAAGCTCCCCCTTTTTAACTCAATATAGGCAACAATTTTATCCCTCAAACACGAGTGCACATTTTCATACTTTTCACCTTTATAAGATACTTTATTGTGCTCATATCCAATCTCACTTATAAAGTATGCAGTGGTGAGTTAATACCACTCAAAATCTCATAATTATGTTTGTTCTTTTTAGTGTAAAGGGGATCCATGCACAATATCAAAGAAAAATAGGATCCAAGCACAATTCCAAAGAAAAGTATATGTTCTTTATCAGTTTGTGCACGTGTGCATGTAGCAGAAAAAATAATCAATGCATTTTATAAAATAGATAAAATATGTAGATCGATCATGATAAAACCAAATCTAATCATAAGCTTTTTTCTCCCCCTTTGACATTAACAAAAAATCAAAAATCAGAAAGTAAAGCATACATGAAGAATCAGAAGTCATAAATCAGAGCTGAAATTTGAAAAGTAAAAATCAAATCTTAAATCAGAAATTAAATTATGTTGTCGCTTTTGGTGTAACTAAAAGAGAGTAAAATTTTTTTCAAATATTTAAATTATCAAAGTGAAATAAACACATGTGAAATAGCATAAGTGAAAGTCTTTTTTAAATCAACTATTACCATCACAAATATATCAAAATGGACTGAATTTTAATGTATAATATAAAGATAAACAAATATATCTAATTTTCAGCAAGTGAAGTTGTATATCAGCCCAATATCAAAATATTTGTTTTTAAAAATATAATTCAATAATAACAATCTCAATTTTCAAATAAAGTCTTAATCTTATATATGATAACATGCCAAATAACATGTCAACATTATATATAAAATACACAACCATATATGAATACTTTAGAGTGCATAAATAGTAAAATATAAGTTATATTAATGCACAACCTGGTAAAATAGCAATATGGACATGTAGTATATGATGAAACAAGATCAAAAAAGCTAACTGGCATGAGCAAAAGTTCTCTCTCATTAAATACATAAAAATGTATACACATAAAAAAGAAATTATACTCAAGTTAAGCAATGCAATATGCATATTCAGGCTATGTATCAGAATATTTGTTCTTATCAATGAATGTTAGTGTATATATATAGAATTACCTATCAGAAAATACACTAACTCATTGTTATAACAGATAATGAATTCATATCAGAGAAGTAAAAGATATAGCTTAGAATCTAAAATCAATAAAGATTAACATGTATAGCATAAGTAAAGATCAAAAATTAAGAATCAGTGTTCATGTTATCCATTCAGAATGCTGTCAATTATTATTAATAAATAAATGAAGATTATAGTTATGAAAAATCATAGTCAAGACATATAACATGAATAAGTACATGAGAAGTTCATCACTTATATGACTATGCATGATATATCAATATGCAAATATATATTTAATATACTATAAAGACATCAATTATCAAGTCATAGTAAGAGAGTATAAAAAGTTAAACTAAAAGCATACTGTTATGGATATAAAAGTATAAATAATAATTTCAATGTGCACAATTGCTTTTATAAGAAATAATCATGTAAATAGAATAAATATTATCTAGAAAAGTATGATTACATGAAAATAAGAATATAATAATACATGACCCCTATGTCCATAAAATAAGCATTAAATGTTCATATGAATCATGTATGCCCACATAAGTATAATTAGAAGTAAAGCACATAGCAAGTGATTTATATTTTCAAATGAAATATAACTGCAATCAAATTCATAAATATGATTCACAAAATAGAATATATGAGTATGATTGGACTCATTGACGGACATATAAGATAAAACACAAAACTCATTAAAATGTACTTGCTAAAAAATAAAAAATAAAATCATGTATCATAAGGAGCAAACACAATGTATAGGTGTGTATTACAAAAGTATCAATATACATCATATATCACACGCATATGCATGCACATGCTTGCTATATTTATCAATTTCAACATGTATAGCATATACAAGCTTTGCAAAAATTTATATCATGCAAAAACATGTTCAAGCATTACCATTTCTCAGTAATTAAGTTTTTTTAAAAAAAAAAATACAAGTGTTGAGTCAATTAAACTGCTGGAAGGATACTAAGTGATCCTATGGTAGGATAGACTTGAGCTCAAAAACTGTCAAAAACCAACAAGCATATTTATGAAAACATGAATAAAAACTCATTAAACTTAAAAATGTATTTATTTCATAAGTTACATATATGTAAAAAGTATCATAAAAAATAACATATACATACAAAAAAATACACTTGAATGAGTACTCATGAGACATATATCACAAAATTTAAGAATTTCAATAGTTTATCTCATATCTGAAGAAACATGAATATATCACTAATTGTGATTTTATGAATCACTATAACACATAAAAAAAATTAGGCTCTACTTGCATATATAAATTGACACATAATGCACACTCATATCAAATATATCAATTTAGGTGCAAACACATGTATCACAGGAAGAATATCTTTTGCATATGCTAAGATTAAGTTCTAATATGAAATTCATCATTATAAGCAGAGATATATCACCAAGATGTACTTGCATTATAACATATGAAGCAAATAGTGTACACTCAAAAAAAATTCTTCTTAATAAATATATATAAATCCAAAAGATTCATATCAAGTCAAATTAAGTTTTCGATCATGAAGATGCTAAATGAATGAAGGATCATTGAGTTATGAAAAATCTTCATAAATTCAT
This sequence comes from Agave tequilana, assembly GCA_038442645.1. Taxonomy (NCBI): domain Eukaryota; kingdom Viridiplantae; phylum Streptophyta; class Magnoliopsida; order Asparagales; family Asparagaceae; genus Agave; species Agave tequilana. Next base: position 126,799 of record JAVJIF010007936.1, read on the forward strand.
ATTTTTAAATACGATTTGCATACAAAAAATATAAGTTTACCCTACAAGTTTTCATCGTAATTCAAATCAAGTAATTGAGTTTTATGCATAATCTTAAAAAAATAAGATTTTAACGAAACAAAGTAGAGTAGGTTATCAAGGCATAATTGAAGTGCAATTATATAATTATAATTCATTCATGCACTTATAAACTTGATCTCACTTTTACCAATACAAAGGGTATGTGAATATAAGAAGATAAGTATGTAAAGAATGATATTCACAAAATAATGGCTCAAATGGGTCAAACTCATTAAAAACATATACAAGATAAGATACATGAGTATAGATCAACTTATAAAAATGTATACTATTAAGCACAAGAGTCTTCTACAATACGTGATTTAAAATCATCAAAATCCAAAATAAATATGATGATCAAGACCACACAAAAATTTGAAGTATAAGTGTATAAAAGAAAATCATCAAAATTTAAATCATTTTAACTCAATAAAAATCATGTAGAAGGGTAGAAATAATCTCATTTCAAGAATAAAGAAAGAATAAATATATACCAATGATAATTCTCTTTAAAGTGAACCATTCACCTTCACAATTTGATAGTGTTGCTAATAGGTTCGGATATCCCGTCATATGTCTTGAGCAGCCACTTTCAAGATACCACTTATTTTATGCTGGAAGAGGTTGCATACCTATAAAAGAATTTTAAGATGTGCATTTTGGTACCCATTGACTTTTGGGTACTTGATGGTAGCAGTAAGTTTCGATATCCCCTTAACAAAAGGAAGAGCATAATAATTTTTCTTAATGTAGCATGACGTACTTACATGCCCTTTCTATATACAATAAGTGAAAACAATATTAGACTTGCTATTATAAAAATTATGAGAACAAAAATCAGATTTTATGTAGTGGTTGAATGGCATCCTGCCAGCATCTGGACCTATCCTGTCAGTCCCTGACTGGTAGGAGGGCATCCCACCAGCGGCAAAACTCATTCTGTCGGCAAAATTCTGCACACTTTTTTTATGTGAAGATGAAAAATGTTTGCAGAATTTTTCAATTTCAATTTCAAATCATGATTTTGATTTTAAAATTCAATAATTTTGTATTGAAGCTACTTTTTTTCTCTTTAAAAATATCTTCATATACAGTGGAACATGATGCATGTTCTTTTTCAAAGAAATGAACTTTTTGAAAGATTTTTTTAATTCATTAATAAGATCAATGTAAGTTTTCTCAATATCTTCTAAATTAGCACAATCTTCAATAATTAACTCATTCTCATTTGTCATGTAGCATATGTTCGAGTTTGTGAAACTCAAATTAGCTTCTTTATCATGATAAGAAAAATCATCAATTTTATCAAAAGAATAATCATCAATTTTATCATAAGAAAAATCATCAATTTTATCACAAGAAAAATCCAAATAAGTTTTCTTCAAAATTTTATTCTTTGAAATCACGGTTTCAATATTATTTACTAAACCTTCAATATCAAATAGACGAGTCATAAGAACAAGAAGATAAATCATATTTAGCACAAATATTCTCATTTTTATTTCTTAATCTAATATTCTCTAATCTAAGCATATCATTTTCTTTTTTCAATTCTTTATACTTAGATAGTTGTTTCTTATATTCATTCATAATATCATGAGATATATCAACCAAGTCATTAAGAGAGTGATCATGAATAATGTCTTGAGTAGTGCCAACCAATTTGTTTTGAATGAGATCATTATTCTCTAAATAAAATATATCATTTGACTCAAGATAAGAATTACCCATTTTATCTTCATCAATTGCAGAGACAAAACATTCTTTTGAATTGGAGCCCAGTGTAGTACGTGATTATAGTCTTCACAAGTGTTTATCTCAATTTGATCATTCTTTTTCTCTTCTTGTAATACTTCAATAATCTTCTATAATTCATAAGCACTATCATAAGAAGGAAAATTGTTAGAAAAACGTTTACCAATAGATGAAATCAAAAATTTTAAAACAATTTTATTCATAACACTTTATCTCTTTTCAAATTTGTTCCATTCTTTTCTAAGTTTGAAACTAACATTATAACCAAATTCTATATGTCCCAAGCTCAAAATATATGGATGGGATATAGAATTTTATTCTAATACTCCAATGATCACATGGAAAATCATTAAGCATTGAAAGAAAATCAATAGAATAACCTTTTTCAAATATGGTTTTCATGGATCTTTAACTCTAGAATTTAAAGCCTAGATAAATGAGTATCAATACTCTGATACCAATTGTTGGACCCTAGAGGGGGTGAATAGGGTCAAGGATAATTAAAAATTAATTAGCACATGAGACAAAAATTATAAAAGACAATCAGGCTAGTAGGATCCGGAGGTGCATTGCAGTCTAGTGGTAGAGTCAACAGAGCACAGAGATGCAATTATATAGCAGATAAAATAAAGATTGACAGCAAGTATACAACAGTAGAAAACATAGAGACACAATAATTTTAGGGTGATTTGGGAAACTCTCCTATATTCACCACCTAGAGGTCTCCTCTTTAGGATTTCTAAATCTACTATAAACCTTCTTCTTGAAGTAAGGATTACAACTACCAAGACTCCACCTTGAGTTTGGATTTTCTAACCACCAAGATACTACCCGATCTTGGATATTTCAATCATCAAGATACTACCCGATCTTAAATTTTAACAACACCTCTTTCTTGAGGCACACTATAAAAAAGATCACAATAGAGTTTAATAATAATAATAATCAATATAAGCACAATGATTAAATCAAAATAGAAAATACAATTTGAGACTCTATGTAATCAAATAGTTCTAAGTACTATCAACAATAAATTAGCACAAACAAAATATTCAGCAATAAAAAAAATCTAAAATAAATAAAAGAAATAGAACCAAGATTCTCTTAAGTAGAGAAAAAGATAAAGTGTAGAATATCTCTTAAATGATCAATTGAATCCTTGACACTTCTTTGGCTTGAGGAGTTGTTGAAGAAATTGAATGAAGAGGATTGACACAATAACTTCCTTTGGACTTTGAGAGATTTTTAAAGTTTAACCTTTTGTGAGAAATAAATGTCTCTTGAGTGTTTTACTCACTGGTTCCTCTCACTTGGCTTTTTTTTCTTTGAATGCACATGTCTTTATTTTAAAGAGCAAGGCAGCATGAGAGAGAGATTCACCCATTAGACTTCTGCCCGTTATAGCATTTAATGTGGCCAGAGAAGAGATATTGTTGTTAGCCAAAGATTTAGCCTTTATTGCTACTGCTACAGGTTGAAAAGAATAGAGAAGATGGTAGCTAGAGAGAGAAGAAGAGAGAAGTGAATTTCTCTCCAATATATACCCAACGACTTCTTTCAGCCGCTGTAAAGAGATGACAGAATTAGGCTCTGTCAGAAGGTCTACAACAAAAGAGAGTGTCATAGAGAGTATAACTGCAATGAGATAAGGGAAAAATCTCTTTACGGTCAAGGGACATCAACTTGCATACAAAAGTGTAACTAAAAGTCACTTGACAAATATTTTTCTCAACTACAAGTTGTCGAGGACAGCCCGCCTAGACACCAAATAGTAAGAGTGTCAGCTCAAGTGTAACACCCCGCTCCCGGAATACGTACTTAGTTGCGTATTCAGATTTTTGATCGTATTTTTCAATTTACCTTCTGTACTTATTTTGTATTATGAATTGTTTATATGATTGTTTTGTCTTAAATTTGGATTCGTGAACTCGGAGTCAGCCCTAGTCTGAACCGAAGACCCGATCCTAATGTATTACTTGATTTGGTCTTTCCGGTAATTAGATTTGACCGATTTCAGTTTCAAATATTATTTTCTTATATTTTAGATTTTATATGATTTTCTGGAAATTTCCTGAATTTAATTAAATATCTTCAAAACCGGTGTCGGCCAGTGCTGCTGACCGATTCCCAGATTTTTAGTTTACAAACGGTTTAGAATTTCTACAAGTACCTTTAGACATTATTTCTTAAAATCATATTTTCTATCTACATACTTTTTCTGAGGATTTTATGAATTTATGAAAATTCCATCGGAGTCGGTAGCTAACTGATTCCGGGATTTTTAGTTTTAAAACTATAAAGTATTTCTTAAAACGGATTTCACTATAATTCTTAGATTAATATTCTTGATTTTTGATAATTATTTCGGGTCGTTCCGAGATACTTGAATTTCGGACGATTCCGGTATTTTCCCGAAAGATTTCCGCATCCGCAACCGAATCCCGGGAATCCGCCACTTTCATTATTTTTCATTTTCTCTTCCAAGAGAATAATTTCCCTTTTCCATTTTCTTTTCCTTTTCCTATTTTCTTTCTTTCCTTCCACCATAAGTTTTCCCCAAACTTTTACAACTTCCAATTCCTTCTCTAATCTTCCAATTACTTCCACCACAAATATCTCCACCTCACCCTCCACCTCACCCCTCACCTTGGCCAGCCAAGTGTGGCTAGGAGAAACACCTCACCTCCCTATTTACAAAAACCCCCCTCTCTTCTATCTTATTTGCACCTCCTTCACAAAATCTAAAACCTATAAATACTTTCCTTCTCCTTTCTTTATTCATTTTCACTTCATCTTTCTCTTTCTTCTCTTCACCAAAACCCTAACCTCCAACATCTCCTTCATCTCCACCACCTCCACCGGCGCCTCCGGCCACCACGACTCCGGCGAGAGACCCCCGATCTCCGGCCACCACTTCTTCTCACCAACACCAACAACAAAACCTCCAACCTCCACTTTCTTCTTCATCATCAACTTCCATCACCACCACCATCACTCCATCATCAACCACTCCTTTTGGTGAGTATTTCTACTCATCAAGACTTGGCTAATTCCTAGTATACTTTTGTTTACAATTCATGTATACTTGTGCCATCAAAATCATATTTTTAGATCATCAAACACAACCATCACAAATCTGTTCTGTGTGCTGTTTCCAGTCGATTAGTCGACTTGACCTAAGGACTAGTCGACTTGAAACCCTTAGTTGAAACGTAACCTTTTCTAGAACACAGTTTTAGTAGACTTAGGTTATTTATTAGTCGACTGGAAACCTCTATTAGTCGACTACTCCCTTGACCCTAGTCGACTAACTTTTCCTGAATCAGAAACCCAACTCTCTGTTACACAGTTTTAGTCGACTTAGAGTGTCTGTTAGTCGACTTGAGATCATTGTTAGTCGACTACTCTTTCCATCCTAGTCGACTAACTTTTCCTGAAACAGAATTCCAACTCTCTGGAACCCAGTTTTAGTCGACTATACCAGACTGTTAGTCGACTAACCCTTTATTAGTCGACTACTCTTTCCACCTAGTCGACTAACTTTGGCTGTCTGTTATAGTTGATTTTTTTCTTGAATATGAACCATATCCTTGAGTCTTATATCATATACTGGTATTGCTTGACTTGTCTATTGACAAACATCATCTTCCCTTCTCTCTTTCTCTCTCCTCTTCACTCTACATATTTATATATCATATATTATGGCGCATCCCGAATTCCGTGGATTTCGGACCTTTCGGCGTTTCTGGTGATTCAGGCGAGTGTTCTCGCTCGCTACCCTCTTGCTCCCTATTTCATTGATTATGCAAATATTCTCGTTCTAGTCTCCATGTATTTTATTTCATGTTCTATATCTTTTACTGTTTTACTATGCGTGGCCGACCCTTCGTGGTCGTTGTACTCTGGGTTACTTTTATGTTACCTTGCCATACCAATACCTCAGACTAGTCAGTTGCATGCTTTTATTTAACACATGTATATCACCTGACCATCTAGTGTGTTATCACCTGACCACCTGCCATGCTACTATTTGGCAAGACCCTTTAGTTATGCTATGACTTGCCCTGACTATTATCAATCTCTTGCCATGACTTAACCCGACTATTATCAATCCTTTGATATGCTTGGTTGTTTATTAAATATCATCATTCTGTCATGCTATCACTTAACACCCAGCATGATAACTTGATTTGTGATTATCACCTTTACGGGAACTTTACTTTATTATCCTGTATCATGAACAGTGACTTGTATTCCTGCTTTACATGCAGTGACCTGACTATATAGTACGTATGTACTCCTGATTCCTGATCATGTCCATTTCCTGTTATTCCCGTAAAGTGATAATTAAACTAATGAATCCTAAAAAGGACCAACTTGTATTGGGTCGGGGAAACATGCGGATATCAATATGTGTTCGTGTTTACAGTGGCTTTTAGGAATGTTGTGCAACTACATGTTCCGGTCTGACCTGTGGGCCTCCAGGGGACCGAGGGGAGAGCTGGCTCCCTCATTACTGGTACCATCATGATAAGGGCATACATAAGTCCCTCCTGTTAGCCTTGCGGCTGGTTTCCGTTACCATGCAACGGAACAATCCTGGGCCGTGGTCCCGGGTATGTACGGGACCCACTGTAAACATAGTTCGTTGATACCCCCGCTGGTTTCCAATAACAACCTTGTTTTACTCGGATATGGATCTATGTGCGTTGGGACGCTAGTTCACATAGCTAGATATCAGGGTAAGACGAGTAATAATAAAGTGTCATAATAACCGGCTCTTTAAGTTGTAAGTGGAGGTATGTGGAATGGGACGCATACTAAAGCCTGCAACTTAAACGGCTATGAATCTGTGATGTGCCTTACCATAATTACTTGTTCCGGACTTTATATCGGATTTCCTGTTTTATGAGTATTACGTTATGACCACCTTGCAACTCTGATTCTATACGCTTGGATTTCGGTGGTATGAGATAAAGGTATATAGATGAGGGTTTCCTTGTTTGGATTATTCCTTCGATGTACTAGTCTCATGGGACCGTGACCTAAGCGTACACAGTCAGTCTTGCTTATGATTGGATTTACCTCGGATTTCCAAGTTTTATGATGATTATGTTTCACCTGTTCCTACCTGCTATATTTGTGTTCTAACCCTCCTGTCTCCTGTACTTGATACACACTTATCCTCACCCTGGCTCGCCACCTGGCTTTTGTATCATACTCGCCTGGGGAGTTTCACTGACTCCCCTGGATTCTCACGTCCAGGTCTTGGAGCTTGGAGCGTGTAGATTCTCCCTGTTGTGGATCAGAGTAGCGCAGCGGTAGCGTGGATCCCCAGCCGATCATCCAGAGCTCCATCCTTCCAGGCCCCCTTGTGAGTCTCTCGAGTTTTTCTTTTAAACTCGTGAGTGCCTTTCATACTGTTCATACTTGTATATTTCCTTGTATTCTCGCATTTGCGCATATTAGTGATGTGATATTCATGTAATATTGGATCACTTCTGGTGATAACTTTGTAATTGTACTCATGCGTTGGAATGTATAATGCACCATTGCTTCCGTACTCTGATTCTTGTCTGTACTGATGCTTAGCGTATATACGGGAGGGTAGTTCTGACCTACGTATATACGTCGCAGTGACGTCCCCGTATCCGTGGGATCGGGGCGTTACAGGATGGTATCAGAGCCTAGGCTCTAACTTCCTCAGTACGTCCAGAGGGCAAATTAATGGTAAAGAAATTTGCAACTGGAATACTTGAGTCTTGGTTATACATTCCAACTACAAGTGCAGAGTTATCTATTTCTTGGCCATCCTTCCTTTGATTCCTAATCCTTCCTATCCTTTCCCTGTTTTGGCTTTATGAAGCCCTTATACCAACATTAAGATATGATAGACTAGGAAGGTAGTGGCTGGTTCTGCATGAAGCTATTATGTGATCTCTTCGGTGAATTCTATGAAGCTTGGTATTCTCCAGATCGATCTTGATCTGGCTATCTTTCACAAGACAGTAGTCGGCATTCTCTACAGATATTCTACATTCTCTACTATATCGTTCAGAGTGATTGATGCCTGATATTCGGGATACTTAATTATCGGTCTTCTTTATTATTATGCTCAGGACTATCAGGATTTCCTTTATCTTCAGTATTCTGGCTTATTCTCGGAGGGCTATCAAATATGCAGTACAACTGGAATTCTAAAGATTTATACAGCCGGAAGTGCGGAGGATGATTATTGTTCAGTCGACCTGAGAGCCCTACCTATAGTGCTTCATATCTTAATTGGTATAAATTCCACCCTTGACCTCTTTGTGTTCATTTTACCCCTTACCGAAATTGCGAGGACGCAATTTTTGTAAGGTGGATGGAATGTAACACCCCGCTCCCGGAATACGTACTTAGTTGCGTATTCAGATTTTTGATCGTATTTTTCGATTTACCTTCTGTACTTATTTTGTATTATGAATTGTTTATATGATTGTTTTGTCTTAAATTTGGATTCGTGGACTCGGAGTCAGCCCTAGTCTGAACCGAAGACCCGATCCTAATGTATTACTTGATTTGGTCTTTCCGGTAATTAGATTTGATCGATTTCAGTTTCAAATATTATTTTCTTATATTTTAGATTTTATATGATTTTCTGGAAATTTCCTGAATTTAATTAAATATCTTCAAAACCGGTGTCGGCCAGTGCTGCTGACCGATTCCCGGATTTTTAGTTTACAAACGGTTTAGAATTTCTACAAGTACCTTTAGACATTATTTCTTAAAATCATATTTTCTATCTACATACTTTTTCTGAAGATTTTATGAATTTATGAAAATTCCATCGGAGTCGGTAGCTAACTGATTCCGGGATTTTTAGTTTTAAAACTATAAAGTATTTCTTAAAACGGATTTCACTATAATTCTTAGATTAATATTCTTGATTTTTGATAATTATTTCGGGTCGTTCCGAGATACTTGAATTTCGGACGATTCCGGTATTTTCCCGAAAGATTTCCGCATCCGCAACCGAATCCCGGGAATCCGCCACTTTCATTATTTTTCATTTTCTCTTCCAAGAGAATAATTTCCCTTTTCCATTTTCTTTTCCTTTTCCTATTTTCTTTCTTTCCTTCCACCATAAGTTTTCCCCAAACTTTTACAACTTCCAATTCCTTCTCTAATCTTCCAATTACTTCCACCACAAATATCTCCACCTCACCCTCCACCTCACCCCTCACCTTGGCCAGCCAAGTGTGGCTAGGAGAAACACCTCACCTCCCCTATTTACAAAAACCCCCCTCTCTTCTATCTTATTTGCACCTCCTTCACAAAATCTAAAACCTATAAATACTTTCCTTCTCCTTTCTTTATTTTTTCACTTCATCTTTCTCTTTCTTCTCTTCACCAAAACCCTAACCTCCAACATCTCCTTCATCTCCACCACCTCCACCGGCGCCTCCGGCCACCACGACTCCGGCGAGAGACCCCCGATCTCCGGCCACCACTTCTTCTCACCAACACCAACAACAAAACCTCCAACCTCCACTTTCTTCTTCATCATCAACTTCCATCACCACCACCATCACTCCATCATCAACCACTCCTTTTGGTGAGTATTTCTACTCATCAAGACTTGGCTAATTCCTAGTATACTTTTGTTTACAATTCATGTATACTTGTGCCATCAAAATCATATTTTTAGATCATCAAACACAACCATCACAAATCTGTTCTGTGTGCTGTTTCCAGTCGATTAGTCGACTTGACCTAAGGACTAGTCGACTTGAAACCCTTAGTTGAAACGTAACCTTTTCTAGAACACAGTTTTAGTAGACTTAGGTTATTTATTAGTCGACTGGAAACCTCTATTAGTCGACTACTCCCTTGACCCTAGTCGACTAACTTTTCCTGAATCAGAAACCCAACTCTCTGTTACACAGTTTTAGTCGACTTAGAGTGTCTGTTAGTCGACTTGAGATCATTGTTAGTCGACTACTCTTTCCATCCTAGTCGACTAACTTTTCCTGAAACAGAATTCCAACTCTCTGGAACCCAGTTTTAGTCGACTATACCAGACTGTTAGTCGACTAACCCCTTTATTAGTCGACTACTCTTTCCACCTAGTCGACTAACTTTGGCTGTCTGTTATAGTTGATTTCTTTCTTGAATATGAACCATATCCTTGAGTCTTATATCATATACTGGTATTGCTTGACTTGTCTATTGACAAACATCATCTTCCCTTCTCTCTTTCTCTCTCCTCTTCACTCTACATATTTATATATCATATATTATGGCGCATCCCGAATTCCGTGGATTTCGGACCTTTCGGCGTTTCTGGTGATTCAGGCGAGTGTTCTCGCTCGCTACCCTCTTGCTCCCTATTTCATTGATTATGCAAATATTCTCGTTCTAGTCTCCATGTATTTTATTTCATGTTCTATATCTTTTACTGTTTTATACTATGCGTGGCCGACCCTTCGTGGTCGTTGTACTCTGGGTTACTTTTATGTTACCTTGCCATACCAATACCTCAGACTAGTCAGTTGCATGCTTTTATTTAACACATGTATATCACCTGACCATCTAGTGTGTTATCACCTGACCACCTGCCATGCTACTATTTGGCAAGACCCTTTAGTTATGCTATGACTTGCCCTGACTATTATCAATCTCTTGCCATGACTTAACCCGACTATTATCAATCCTTGATATGCTTGGTTGTTTATTAAATATCATCATTCTGTCATGCTATCACTTAACACCCAGCATGATAACTTGATTTGTGATTATCACCTTTACGGGAACTTTACTTTATTATCCTGTATCATGAACAGTGACTTGTATTCCTGCTTTACATGCAGTGACCTGACTATATAGTACGTATGTACTCCTGATTCCTGATCATGTCCATTTCCTGTTATTCCCGTAAAGTGATAATTAAACTAATGAATCCTAAAAAGGACCAACTTGTATTGGGTCGGGGGAAACATGCGGATATCAATATGTGTTCGTGTTTACAGTGGCTTTTAGGAATGTTGTGCAACTACATGTTCCGGTCTGACCTGTGGGCCTCCAGGGGACCGAGGGGAGAGCTGGCTCCCTCATTACTGGTACCATCATGATAAGGGCATACATAAGTCCCTCCTGTTAGCCTTGCGGCTGGTTTCCGTTACCATGCAACGGAACAATCATGGGCCGTGGTCCCGGGTATGTACGGGACCCACTGTAAACATAGTTCGTTGATACCCCGCTGGTTTCCAATAACAACCTTGTTTTACTCGGATATGGATCTATGTGCGTTGGGACGCTAGTTCACATAGCTAGATATCAGGGTAAGACGAGTAATAATAAAGTGTCATAATAACCGCTCTTTAAGTTGTAAGTGGAGGTATGTGGAATGGGACGCATACTAAAGCCTGCAACTTAAACGGCTATGAATCTGTGATGTGCCTTACCATAATTACTTGTTCCGGACTTTATATCGGATTTCCTGTTTTATGAGTATTACGTTATGACCACCTTGCAACTCTGATTCTATACGCTTGGATTTCGGTGGTATGAGATAAAGGTATATAGATGAGGGTTTCCTTGTTTGGATTATTCCTTCGATGTACTAGTCTCATGGGACCGTGACCTAAGCGTACACAGTCAGTCTTGCTTATGATTGGATTTACCTCGGATTTCCAAGTTTTATGATGATTATGTTTCACCTGTTCCTACCTGCTATATTTGTGTTCTAACCCTCCTGTCTCCTGTACTTGATACACACTTATCCTCACCCTGGCTCGCCACCTGGCTTTTGTATCATACTCGCCTGGGGAGTTTCACTGACTCCCCTGGATTCTCACGTCCAGGTCTTGGAGCTTGGAGCGTGTAGATTCTCCCTGTTGTGGATCAGAGTAGCGCAGCGGTAGCGTGGATCCCCAGCCGATCATCCAGAGCTCCATCCTTCCAGGCCCCCTTGTGAGTCTCTCGAGTTTTTCTTTTAAACTCGTGAGTGCCTTTCATACTGTTCATACTTGTATATTTCCTTGTATTCTCGCATTTGCGCATATTAGTGATGTGATATTCATGTAATATTGGATCACTTCTGGTGATAACTTTGTAATTGTACTCATGCGTTGGAATGTATAATGCACCATTTCTTCCGTACTCTGATTCTTGTCTGTACTGATGCTTAGCGTATATACGGGAGGGTAGTTCTGACCTACGTATATACGTCGCAGTGACGTCCCCGTATCCGTGGGATCGGGGCGTTACATCAAGCGAGTGGGGGACAATATGTGAGAGAGACAAAAGAAATACAACTCACGTGATACTATGAAAATATGACAAGAATAACCACATACTTCTTGCCTCTGTACCAGTAATAAAAAATGAGATAAGAAAAAAAATGTGGACATAGTCCTCAAAAGATTGACTGCTGGCGTTTTCTGGATAGAGGTGGTAGGATCGGACTGAGTGGTAGAATGAGATGGTAAAATGAAAATCCTACCACAGAATTGTACTAAAAAGAATTCTCAATTGAATTAACTCATTTGTATCAATAAATGAATATAATAAAGATCATTATTTGATTACTTATATAGTTTCTATTTTGTGTGAAATTGTGACTTAAAGGTCTTTTTGATCCATCTTGCTCTTCATTGCTTGATGTTGCTTGAATTTGGCTCAATCTAGTAGAGCTTAATTAACTTTGCTCCAATAGCTCTTGTACCTTAATATTACTTGAAATTTATAGAGCTTTAATTATTTATTTCATCCTCCATATGTATATAGCAATGTTTGCTCAATTCCATCTAACCTCCAACAAATATCTTATCTTGCAATAAGACAAGCACTACTAACTAATCTCGTTAGTATCTTAATTTATAGGTTAATACATCATCAAAATATTAGGTTTTACAAATGTTTTATACTTTCTATACACACTCTCTCTCAATTTCTTCCAAAGTTCTCAAAGATTTTAAATCTTAAGATTTCATCTTGATTGTTCATTCATCTAGATCTATCGTGCCCAGTTAAATATAATCTTGTTTCTTGTTACCATTAGATCCTCAAAATTATAATCTTTCTTTGATATTTGTTCTAAATTGGTTCTCATCTTGTTAGAGAATAAATCTAAATTGTGAAATCTTATTGTAAGAAAATTCAACCACTTGGGAAGTAGGTTGGGCATGGTCTAGGTTTCTACCTGCAAAGAAAGTCAGCAAGGTCTGGGCTTCTACCTATAAAGAAAGTCAGCAAGGTCTCTGTAAGCCCAAAAGCCCATAACTCTAGTTTTGATGATGACTAACTCATGTAGTTATAATACTAATGATCTTGTTGTATTTAAATTTCAGATATTGATCAAGGTCTTAGCTGATGTTTAGCTTTACTAAAAGACTCAAAGTCAAGTTTGGAGCTTACACATGGTGATTCAAGAACTTAACCTTATACAACATATCAAGTACTCGAGATGGAGTCAAACTCGGAGAATCAAGTTTGGATCAAATCTACTTGGAGAAGAAGATCTACAAGAAGACTTGAGCTTAGAGTTTGTGAGTTTAGATATCTTGTAAAGTATAGATTAGTTTTGATTGCTCAAGATCGCACGCACAAGCTTTATTATTGGTTTTTGGTTTCGGTTTAACAAGTATATGTTTTTTTGTTTCATGAATAGAGTTCATCAAAAATAAGTTTACATTAGTTTATATATGTAGTGGATTTCATCCAAATACATTGATGCTTCAAATGTTTTTGAAAAACTTATTTTTGTATTCATGAGAGTTTTCGAAAAATATGACTTTCTATTTACAGGTTTAGTATTTGAAAAATATGCTTTATTTCAAGAAACGTATTTTGGTTTTCATCAAAAACAAGTTCATATCATTTTATTTGTGTATTGGAGTATCCATATACTATTGAGCCTCAAATATATTTGAACAACTTGTTTTTTATGAAGTTTTTGGAAAAACTAGTTTTCAATTAAAAGTTTGATATTCAGAAAATAAGGTTTTGATTTTTAGATTAAAATTCTTCATCTCAAAAACAAATTCACATGTTTGTAATATATTGTAATTATTGATCACACATATTTATGCTATTTTGTATTTAAATGAACTTATTTTTGTGAAATTTATTGGGATTTATTGGAATTAATTGGGTTTCAAAAGTTTATTTAAAAATCTCAAAATTGGATTTCTGGGTTACCGTCGACCGACGTGCACCAACGTGCATAGCTCTTGAGAGCTAGAGCTCGGTCGACTACCGGTCCACCGACGGAAGAGCTCAGCCGATCGACCGGTCGATCGTCAACTCTGTTGTGCTCTTGGGTTTACTCGGTCGACCATCTATTTGGTCGACAGCAAACCCCAACGGTCAAAAATATGACCGTTAGCGGTCGACCGGGCGGTCAACCTATAGGCATATCTGCCCGTGTTTCTGATCCCAACGTCTAGTTTTTCAAGGCCTATATATAGGATTTTTGGGTGAGTTTTGTAGAAGTTTTTGAAGAGCAATATTTCCTATATTTTACAGAGTTTTTAAGCAAAGTTTTTAAAGAGTATTTTTATCTCTAATCCATATCTCTATTTGGTTTCAAAAGTTTTGAAAAATTAAAGAAAACAAGTTTTGAAAATTTCTAGTTTCAAGTTTAAAATTTTTATATCATTCAAGAAGTTTTCCCAAGTGTTTTCTTTTGTGCTTCAATTTCAAAATCTTTGTTTTCTCATGACCTTGAGATATTCATTGCAAAATCTATCCTCTAAGATCTTATATTGTGAGAGGTGTTATTTGTAATCTTTGTGATCACTAAGTGTTGTAACCACTCTTTTACTTTGTGCTTCCCTCTTGTGTAGAGGAGTTGGCTTTGTTCTCATCTCTTGTGCAGAGATTATTGGCTTTGTGCCTCCTTTTGTGCAGAGGATTGAGCTTTGTATCCTTTGTAGAGTTCCTTAGTGGAGATAATAGAAATCCTTCACGCGGTGAATGTGGGGACGTAGGGCTTGGTGCTTGAACCTCGAAACATATTCTTATGTTTGTATTTGGCTATCTCTAAACTCTACTCTCTTTATATCTTACATTGCTATTATTATTCATCTATACATGCTTGATATTGTGTTTACACTTGTATCATTTTAAGAGAGCTATTGAAACACCTCAACTCTTAATTTAGAATAATCTTGAGAAGTTGTTAGAGCCTTTCACTGGGGATTCAGCTTCACTCTTTGGATATCTATTGTGGTAGTGAAAAAGTTTTTTTTTTAATTCCGCATTATTTGTCTTTAGATTAGTATTACACCTATTCACTCTCCATCTAGGTGTACTTTCAGTCTCTACTTCACCCGCAATGAAAACAAGTGTAAAAGTCTAAGCTTCTACTGGAAAACGAAGTCAATTGTGAAGGTCTATGTTTCTACCCAAAAAGAAAGTAATCAACTGAAAATTAGTTTGAAATTCTAGAGAAAAGTCCTATAGGTAGTGAGTAGGCCGGTTGTTGATCAAACTACTATAAATTGTGCGTTGACTCTCCATTGTTCTAACTCTCTTACTCTCTATTTTACTTACTTTATTGATGTATGTTGATATTGTTTTACTTCTTGTTATAGCTATATTATTTTATCCAATCAAAATTGTGTATTAATTGTTTAAATTAATCGCAAACCCTCCTCACTCCCCTTTAGGATTGCCACATTGATTTTCAGATCGTCGAACGAGCTTTGATCGGGACCAAGAGCCAACCCCCTAACAACTCTATTTTGTCTAGAACTCCCGAAACGCTTCACCCCTACCTCAAAACACTAGAATCAGAGCAGGCCTAGGATCCGAGCTTAGTGGGTCGTGACCCAGTTACCTTTACTCATCAAATACTTTTTCAGAATATGTGCTTGAATTATATAAAAATTAAAATTTTGAGATTTTAGTAACAAAAACTAGCTTGGTTATCATAAAGGCTTAGTTTTAGAAAATTACCGGGAACTTTCATCCAATTTTTTAAAAAGTGCCAAAAAATTCAAAAACACAATGAAACTACCATAAACCTTCAAAATTTTCGAAAAACTATAATGAAAAACATTATTCATTCTAGTTTGTTGTAATTTTCAAAGTTATGATAGTTTTTTAAAATAAAAAAAATTAATGATAGTTTTATGGAATTAAAACGTATTATAATATCTTAAATTAGTAATGGCAATTTAATATTCTTGATCTTTTCAATGGGTCGAGGTCAAATCTGATCCCAGTCAGGACGCTTACATATATAAATATTCCTAGTGAAGACAGTCAATTATGTTTGCACATTACATAAGCAATGACATTCCAACATTCTAGAGACCCATAACACATTTTGAAGCCATTTATATTATATGTTTACCTTACCACTAATTTTTCTTCATTATTAGGGTTGACAAATTACACAATATACCTGTACTGGATTGACCAATGAATAGATTTGATAGATACCTCGTGGCTCATATCAATTTGCATTTAAATATAACAGACAGGTGATGTCCATAGGTTTGTCTCTTTGTATGACTCCTCTTCAACAACAACCTGTGAATTAAATGGGACACAGATTATTGACCAAAAGAGCTGTAGCCTCGTGCCTCCATGTGTTTTGATCTAGCTTGAGGCAAGGCAGCAGCTAGCAGGGCCAATAGCTAGCAAACCCTGTGGGGATCTTGTGTCTCTTGTACTACATGTGGCAAGGGGACAGATGAGAGATGGTGTTGTTTTTGACTTTGAAAAAAGAAGAGAGGGATCAGCTGTCCTAATCTTTCGGTTGGCTCATTTGGGCCATGATTGTCTTTATGTGATTGTGCAATTTTTTTTTTTTTTTTTGGGTTCTTATTTTGTTTTTCTGCTAGTTACATGAAAAGAGAAAAAAGGAAAGTAAAACGTATACAGAAAGGGAATGGTCTGAATATAATTTCCTCTCAGACTGTGTTTGTTTTGTTAGAAGAAAGGGAAGAAGGAAGAGAGAAAGAAGAGAGGAAGAGGGTGTTCCGAACTCAAATTTGAGATGTTTGATGGGATGGAGGAAAAGGGGAAGAGGCTGTTAAGGAAAACGAAGAGAAAGAGAGGGATTTGAGCCGGAAACGGTTGCCGGCTTTGATCCACGACCTTGCCGCTCTCTTCACCAGCAAACAGAGCGGAAGAAAATTTGAAGAGAGAAGCTCTTGATCCGCGCGCACGGCCACGCCCGCGCCTCTGAGTTTGATGGTCCAAGAGCTTTTTTACTGTCATTTTGCAACTTGCATGCATGTTATCAATGAGAATCATGCATGGAGTGAAGGACTTGGGACACCATCCTAAAAGACTAGACTTCTAGGTGGAGTTGCCCAAATTCTTATATACTCAAGGCTATCCCCATGTCTAGCCGATGTGGGACTATTTGTTCGACCCAAATCCCAACATGGAGGTGTCAACAAACTTTTGGATGTGGGATTGCAGACTGATTCAAAGCTAAACAATAAGCTAAAATTTATAGTTTTCTGAAGTTCTGAGTTCACTGAATTTTTTGAGGGAATTCCTGTTTCTTTCTGAAAGAAATGGAAATTGTAACGTTAGGGATGCTAATGGACGAGTAGGCCGGGCCCACATGCCAGCCTAGTCCGGCCTTAATTCTATGGACTGGAAAATTTGGTCTGGTCAAAATGAAGATTAAGCCCTAACCCATCCCTGCATGCTTAAGCCCGAAGGTTTTTAGGGATGCCTACAAAGTGCTATGACAGGCCAGTGAGTTGGCCCAAGGCTGAAACGCCTTTATTTAACTTAGGGCCCACCTGGTTGTTACAAGTCGTAAGCCCGAAAGTCGTAAACTCTTTGAGGAGGTTACATATAAGTAAGTCTTACAGTATTTAATTGGTAATGTAAAATTGTAAGTGAAAAGTGTTTTGTATTTTACGGTATTTGGTTGTCGTAATGTGTAAGTCGTAAGTGAAAACTTCACCACAAAATTAACTGTTTGGTAATTTTAAAATTAAATAATTAAAAATAAAAATAAAAATAAAATTAATGTAAGAATAATAAATATAATTAAAAATAATATTAAATATTATATAACTAAAAATAAATAAAATTAAAATTAAATTAAATAAATTTATAAATAATTAAAATAAATAAATAAATATACATTTAAAATTTAACAAAAATATAATATATTAAATAATAAATAATTTAAAAATTAAAAATTAGTGAATATTGATAAATAAATATATTTAATATTAAAAATTAAAAATTATCTAATAATCAAAACTTATTAAATTTATTTTAATATTACTAATCTATAAATAAAGTAAGAATTAAAATTAAGTGGAATACATTATATTAATTTAGTAATAAAAAAGATTAATCTAGTAATAAAAAATTCTAATATTAAAAAATATTGAATTATTAATAAAAATTTAATCTAATAATTATATGTAATCTAATAACAAAAATCTCATAATCTAAAAAGATTAATTTACTAATAAAAATATTAATCTAATTACAATTAATTGTCAGCAATTCAAATTTGCATGCAATTAACTGTTTATGCTACAAGTGGGTTGTAAGTAAGATTTGCATGGCCACAAAATTAACTATTTGTATTGCAAGTGGATCGTAAATAGGATGCAAGTGCATTTTACGACTTACGGTCCAAACAAATGATGTGAGGTCGTAAATCACTAGTGGCACTTGTGACTAACGACCTTTTACGATGAAACAAACACACCCTCAACACCCCAAAATATGAATTGTTGACAGTGAGGGCCCTGTTCGGCCTCAGGTTGGCTGGGCCAAGGGTTAGGATACTAAGACATCTCTTTCACTGTGATTAAAAAAGTCAGGAAGATGTACAAGTGAAATAAAATTATATATTTCTCCTAATTAATATTATCAAATTTTAATGATGATTAACTCATGTAATTTTAGTACTAATGATCTTATTTTTTTAAGTTTCAGATATTTAATCAAGATCTTAGTTGTTGTTTAGTTTCAATAAAAGATTCATAGTCAAGCTTTGAAGCTAACACTCATGTTGATCCAAGAGCTCAAGCATAAAAATCATATCAAGAACTCAGGAGTTTAGCTCAAAAGAATCAAGATTGAATCGAGTTAAGATGAAAAGAACGATCACATCAAGAAGAAGACTCTAATTTGTAAGAATGTTTTAGACTTATATAATAGATTAGTTTTGATTGCTCAAGCGTATAAACACAAAAAAAAAAAAATTGATTGCTCAAGCTTATACACACATGAAATTTTGATATTGATTTTTCAGAACAAAAGTTTTTTGTTTCAGTTTAACAAATTTATGCTTATATGATCTATATCTCAAAGAAATGAGTTTTATAGTTTAGAATATGTGTTGGATTCCACACATATTAGAGCTCTATTTTTCAAAGATACATATATGTATTGGTTTTATCCATACGCATTGGTGCTTCAAATGAGTTTGAGAAATTTGTTTTTGTATTTAAACAAGTTTTAAAAAAAATTGATTTTTCATTTATAGTTTACTTGGGAAAACAATTTTTAATATAGTTTATGTTTCAATATTTTATTTCTTATCTCAAAAACAAGTTCACATATTTGTAACATGTGTTGATTTTTTATCACACATATTTGTGCTTTATTGTATTTATATGAACTTATTTTTGTAGATTTTACAGAGATTTATTTGGATTTAAAAATGTATTTTAAAAATAAAGAAAACAAAATTTGGATTGTAGTCGGCCGACCGCTAGGCATAGCTAAGTGCTCTGCCAGTCGATTGCCCGGTCAACCGAATATGCACAAGCTTTGTGATATGCATGTCGGTAGACTGACAGGTTGATCGTAGAACGTGCAGTGCTCTGTTTTTTGGTTTCGATCGACTGCTCAGTCGACCGCTAGAGAGTTGAGCTCTCTGGAGATGGGTTTGGTCGATTGTTTCTCCTAACCACCCAGTCTGTCGACATGCTATTCTGGCCTGAATCTAACCTAACGACTAGTTTCTGCTTTGGGCTATATATATGGGTTTTGGCTTGATTTTTGTAAGATTTTCTCAACCAGTTTTCAAGATCCTACTGTCCCATCTTCAACAGAGTTTTTTTTCCAATAAGTTTTAGAGATTCAATTCTATATTCGAGTTTTCAAAAGTGCTTCTCTTGAGTTTTTCAAAAGAATTTTTCTTGCATATTCAACTTCTAAATCTATTGTTTTCTCACACAAGTTTGAGTTATCGTCTCTATATCTATCATATAGGATCCTTATTTGAGTGAGTGATTATATTTGTGATCAAAGAGTTGATTGCCAAGTGTTCTACCTTTGTCTTTCAAGGAGTTGGAGGTTCCGGCCTCGGTTGAGGTTGTGGGTTCGCGTATGTATTGTTCTTATAAGAATAAGTGAGGGACTTGTGGGTCCAAGAGTTCTTGAGGGGATTTGTAGGTGTTGCGGTAGTGATCTTGCGAGATCGATTATAGTGAAAATCCTTCACACGGTGAAGGCGGAATGTAGAGCAAGTGACTCGAACCTCGAAACAATTCTCTTGTGTTTACAATTGCTTATCTCTCTCTATTTTATTCACTTATGTTTATATCTTGCATGCTCTTATTACTTGTCTATCTGTACAAGCTTGATATAGTTTTATGTGCTTACACTTGTTTGCACCAAGATAGCAATTAAGCACCGAAACTCTTAATCAAGAGAAATCTAGAGGAGAAGTTCTAGAGCCCTTCACTGGGAATTATGTTTCACTCTTAGGTTCTCATTTGTATGTAAGCTTTAATTAGCATAAAAAATTTAAATTTCGCATTTGGTTAGCACATCACCTATTCACCTCACCTCTAAGTGATTACAAAACTGCTTTGAGTTTCCGACCTGACTTCTGATATGTCACTTTATGACCAGAGAAGCAACAGGCACATCTCTTCATATCTTGCACACTTAATGCCAACTTTGCTCTATGTCCTGCTATTTAATCATGTGTCTGATCGACGTGTGTATTAGAGAGATAACCATCACTTAGGTTGCAAGCCCCCGTTCGGATATGTGCAATAGTTTGATATGAATTGAGGAGATGTCACAACGCCTCGATTCGAACTCAGGGCCATCATTACGATGATGTCACCTTCTAGTGTATAAATTAGGGGAAATTTTGGGGATTTCTCATTTGAAAACCCTAATTCCCGAAATTTCCCGAAATTCCCCGAAATTTCCCTTCTCTCTTCCCCAAATCCATAACTCAATTCTTCCCACCTCGACCTTTTCTCGATCGGATTTGTGAAATGGCGGGTCGAGGAAAAAGTGTCATCATCGAGGAGAAGAGGAAAAGGTCCAGCTTTCAAACGAGGACGATGATGGACTTTAACCCTAAGCCGACCATCCTCCCTAGTCAAGAGGAGGTCATCTCTTATATGGAGAAGTACAGTGGTCCTTTGCCTCTTGGTATATAATGGAATGGTGCCTTCCTCAGACGGATTGTACGGTTCCTCCGCCTAAGGGTGGTGTGTATGTCAACCCTTTGATTTTGGCATTTGGGATTCAGCTTTCCCTGACCGATTTTGTCCGGAAGGTGTTGGCCTTCTGTAATGTCGCTCCTACCTAGTTGATATCGAGCGCTTGGCAGACGACTCTGAGTTTCAAGCTCTTTACATTGATTTCTCTGCTTCCTCGTATAGTCTCGAGGATTTCGCAACCATCTACATGATACGAAAGATTTCATCTGGGGTTCGTTTCTTTGTTCCACGAGTAGGCTAGTCGAAATTGATTATTAATCTCCCAGGCAGTGACCATGGGTGGAACTCCACCATTATTTGGATTTCTAGCCCTTGTGAAGTCGCTTTAGAAGGTAGCCATGAGAAAGTTCCAAGGGCTTCGAGTAAATATGTATTACCCATGGTGCTTTGTTGGCTTCAAAGGAGTCCAAGAGGCGGGCCAGGAAGCTATACCAGATTGAGTCGATAAGCATAACTAGAGTTGGCTCCTAGACTTAAACAATCCTAACATGCTTCCCACCATCCCAAGGGACGAATCCTCCACCAAAGATGCAGCTGGATCGACTTCTAATGTCACTAGGAAGTGTTGGAACTTAGATTTTGATGATAACATTTGTGATACAGAAAAATTAGAGCTCTATCTCAAAAGCTAGTACTGAGTTCTGACTGCTCAAGATTATTCAAGGATATTTACTATTTTTGTGTATTTTTAAAAATTTGTTAAAAGCCTTGATCACACACACAAAATAGTCTTCTAGTCGACTAACCCCTTTCTATAGTCGACTTGCTATCTTGCATAGTCGACTTGCTATCTTGCATAGTCGACTAAGTGTCTTCACAGAAAAATATCAGTTTTCTGTTTGCTGACTGTAACCAATATTAGTCGACTTACCTTCTCAGCTGGTCGACTAATATTAGTTTCCAGAGACTTATCAATCTGTATCAGCCTTCTATAGTCGACTTGATATCTAGGCTAGTCGACTAACCCAGGCAAAACTTCTAATGTTAGTCAACTAACTCTCATATCCTAGTCGACTAACTTCAGTTTATGACTGTTATTCAGTTTTTATTTTCTGGTATTTTATTCAACATTCTGATTTTCAAATTTGAGTTGGTAACTTTCCTAACTAATCATTGATTTCACCTATAAATAGGAATGTTATCCTTGGATGTAATCACAATTTAAAAATCATAGTTTTCTGTTCAAAACTCTGTTGAAAATTCTGTTTTCATGAAAACTAGTTTCTACTTTCTGTTCTTCACACAATTTCCAATTCTTTTATGAAGAATTCTGAAAGTTCTCCTATAAGACACCTTGTTCACAATCACGTACAAGTTTCAAGGCTTACAGGATATATTGTAATCAATCAAAGTTTTGTTATCTTCTTGATGTAAAGAAGAGGTGTACAAAGAATTATTGTCTTCTTGGTGTAGAAAAAAGTTGTTCAGATTTGATAAAGGGTGTTTTGTAAAGTGGTATACAAGGAGTTGATTTTGGGGTGTATCAAAATCAGGATAAGAAAAATCTCAAGCGGTTTTCTTGGGGACTGGACGTAGGTCACGGGGACCGAGCCAGGATAAAATCTCTCAATTTGCATTTGCATTTTTTTCTGAGATTTATTCTGTGCATTTTTCTTTCTTGCAAGTATTTTTATTTAAAGTTTATAAACACTATTCATCTCTTCTTCAGTGTTTGTGATGCCCCTTATTTATAGATCCTTCAGGAAGGAGACCGGTGAAGACTAGGCTCCGCTCGAGAAGGAAGAGGGTCAAGCTCAGGCCGTGGTCTCGATGAAGAAGTTAAAGGTGGAGAAGTTACTCTTCCAGGCCAGTCCTTCAAAGAGGAAGAGATCAAAATCAATTCTCCAGATGATCGAGGTGAAACGTGCACATAAAAACAATAGAGTTTAGAAATAATAGAATAAGATATGCTTTGGTTCCTTAATTCAACTGCTATAGCAAGTGGTTATGCGGGTCGTGATCCACAAAGAAGAATGTGATATAAGCGTTTTGATATTCTTATGTAATTTACTAAAATGGTTAAAAGTTTCTTCTTAGTTGTGAAAAGAAAAGGAAAAAAACAAAGTTAAAAATGGTGCAAAAGATAAAAAGAAGTAAGGAGGAAAATGTTTGTGTTAAAAGTCATTTCTAAAAGAAGAAATTAAAAAGAACTTATTTTTTATTTTCCAAAACTTTGAAACACTTGAAAAGATATAGATTTGAAGCTCAAAAACTTGTTGAAAACTCTTTTAAAAATAGGCGAGAGAGCACTTAAAAACTGGGTGTAAAACTCTTATAAAATATTATGAAAATCTCAAGTTTAAATCTCTATTTATAAGGCCCAGAAAAATAGAGCCGTTGGAGTCAAACCCAGGCTGAAACAGCCTGTCAGTAGACCGAACAGTCGATCGTCAACAGTAAAAAATATGACCATTGGGATTGCCGTCGATCGTTCCCAATAACCAGAGAGCACTGCTTTTTGGCGATCGAACGTTCGATCCACCGAAACCTAACAAAGAACACTGAGTCTTTCTGCGGTCGATGATCGAGGCTAAACCTGCACAACAAAATAGAGTTTAGCATTGATAGATTGACAGTGTTAGGGTTTCTCAATTCTACCACTATAGCAAATGGCTATGCGGGTTGTGATCCACAAGAAGGAACTGCGAAGAAAGCATTTTAGTAATCTTTCTAAGATTACTAAATTCGGTTAAAGATTTCTTCTAGTTTTTGAAAGAAAAGAAAAATGGAAGAGCACTAAGTTAAAAAAGTAAAGATCAAAATAAATGAAAAAAAAGAAAGTATTGGTTTTAAAAGTGGTTCTAAACTAAGAATGAAAAGAAAGAAAGAAAGGTCTAAAAGTATACTTACCTCTTATATTGATTATCGTGCCTTGGATTGTTGGTGAAGGTTTACCTTGATTCGAAGGCGACCGGTGCATAACTCATAAGATTGGATTCAGTTCCTATTCATATTATATCATCAAGACTTCTATAAGTAAGTATGAAATAATATAGATATTAAAAAGAAAGAATCCAACATCATGAGCTATTAGTGGCATTCACAAAGGCAATTTTATTTCGATGCTACTAGATTCACTTGGATATATAATCAAACACAAAAAGTAAAGTAAAAATAAGAAGAAAAGTAAAATTTTTGATTAAATTGAAAAATGATGAAAGAAATAAAAGAAAATTACATTGATGTCACTTCTCAATACAATTTTCTCTCTTTTTAACATGAATCTCTTCTCTAATCTGAGTTTACAAATAAACAAAAAATTACATAAAAATTAAAAAAAACTAAAGTTAAAACTATAAAAAAAAAAAAAACTAACCTTAGCATCTGCTAAAGTGGCGCCCGTATGCCTTCTAATTTTGCAGTATTTATAGGAGAAATGGAGTGCCAAGGGGGTAAATAGATGAGCTCAAATCGCTGGTCCAACGGCCTCCACCTGGTCACGCAAACGTGGGCCGCGTTTGCGTGGTCAGGATTTGGCTGCTGGGCCAGATCCTGAGTGCATGGATCTTTCTTATTTAGATATTCCCTTGTATATGGATAGAATTTCCTCTAGACTTTTGGATCTGGGATTATCTTCATTGATTTCTCAAGTTAGGTTAATATATCCAACTAAATTCAATTTAGTTGGAATATATTTGGGTTTATCCTCTCATTTTCCATTAATTGCACCTGCACAAATCAGATATTAGACAAGTTAATTAGCATGATTTATTACAAGATAGATGTAGGAATGTAATAATAGATATGTAAAATACGTGTACAATCAGTCAACCGGTCGGTCGACCGATATGCACAACACTTAGGCATGTGCACATCCGGTCGACCGGACGGTCGATCGGGCTCAGCCCCAAAACTATTTTTGTATTTTAAATATTCTTTTTAAATCTAATTAAATCCAAATAAATCTCAATAAATCCTACAAAATAAGTTTGTGTAAATACATTAAAGTACAAATATGTGTAATCAAAAATCAACACATATTATAAACTTGTGAACTTATTTTTGAGATAAAGAATTTCAACCTTAAAAATAAAATCATGTTTTTCTAAAAACTGAACTTTTAAGAGGAAATCTAGTTTTTCAAAAACTTGTATAAATACAAAAAAACTATTGAAATTTAATTGAAGTCCAATGTGTATGGATAGAATCTAATACACATATAAAATTATAAACCTATTTTTGACAATATATTTCATAAAAATAAATTTTTTTTACAAATGAAACTTAAACTCTTGAAATTAACTCATCAAAGTAAGTTTCTTAAATATAATAGAAGCACCAATGTGTATGGATAAAATCTAATATACATATAGACCAATGTAAACTAGTTTTTGATGAAATATATTCATGAAACAAAAAACTAGTTATATTCAAAACTAAACTTTTGTGTATGTGTGTATATAAGCTTGAGCAATCAAAACTAATTTATACTTTGCAAATATTCTAAACTTACAAATTCTAAACTCATGTCTTCTTGAAGATCTTTTTCTCCATGTAGACTTGACCCAAACTCAATTCTTTTGGGATAGACTCCTTCTTGAGTTTTTGATATGTTCTTAATGCTTGAGCTCCTGACTCGAAACATGTTAACTTGAAGAAGCTAAACAATAACTAAGATCTTGATTAAATATATAAAACTTAATAAAAATAAGATCATTAGCACTATAACTGCTGAGTTAATCATCATTAAAACTACAGTAATAGGCCAGCCAATAATCGGATGCAGATCTTCAGGCTTTACATATTCATTATTGGCATATGCACTCTCAACCCATTCGATGTCATCTTTGTTACCTTGCGTTGTAACTTACATGTTATTTTTTATGCACTACATTATCACTCTTATCAGAGTCATCATCAGATCCGATGATCGGTGCATCAAGGATGGTTCAACATTAAAGGGACCCGCACTTTCCCTCAAGTCGGTTGAGTATCTAAATTTAAATAAGATTTATAAACTACACACTAAAAGTTAAGGTGCAATTATTGCACAAGTGTAAAATTCAATTAGATACACTTTAAATTATTTTCACTTGGATGCTCTGTTGGTGTAATATTCATGTTAAATGGAGTAAAATTTATTGAGTCAACCTGTGGCACTTGAACGGAGGAGAAATGCATTGTGTTCAGATAAGATTGCATAAAAATATCATATCTAAAGTTCATATATGAAGTCGACATATTGTTAAACATCTCCTCTCCTTGCGCCAAATTGTTAGGGGTCGAAATATTAATATCATCTAAACACTTTGTAGAAAGAAAAATGTCAATACAAGAATAAAAGTTACGATTATTTACATATTATACGTCAAAATATTTGACTCCTGTCTATGTATGAAATGTGTTATACTAATGACATGAAGCTCGTTGATTCATTTTCCAAATCGAGCATAAATGAGAGTTCTCCATGATCTTTAGGCAATTGATGGCTCATAAAATTTTTCTCCATATATAAATCTATGGTATTAACGATCGGGTAAAATTTAAGCATAGCACGTGTGTCACCATCTATTTTCACTGCTTGGTAATGCTTGTATACTATTGACCACTTGCATGTTAAGTGAATCTGATGATCGGTTGAATTAATTTTGGCGATTTGATGGACTTACTCCATCAATTCACGCCTTGTGATTGATTTTCTCACTATCACGGGTTTTACTATTCCATCAAGATAGCTTATTTTCTTTGTATATTGTTAGTTTACCATTAAATCAATAAAGAAGAGAGAAATTGGTATTAGACATTGTGAATTTTATGAATTAAAAAATATCACATTGCTCTAACTACTACAATTTAACCGTAAACAATAGTGTTAAAGTCACAGAAAATAATTTAAGCATTACAATGTCACTTACATAAAAATAAACAGATCACCAAAGAAGAGACACACCAAAAGATGAGATACAAACTTTTCTTCTTTTTGTCTAAATCTATATGGATATGCAAAATGCAAAAAAATGAATAAGTATACGAAACAAGTATTTGCGAGTCACAAAAGTGATTATTCTCTTAAATTTACACAAAATTAAGATTAATGAGATTAACTCACACAAAAGTAAGATTACTTTCACTTTTAACTTAAAATTGGAGAGTGCAGAGGGAGAGGAAAGAGAATTAGAGACAGAGAAAATTGAGGATAAAATCGGAATGAACCCAAGCATAATTAAGAATAATATTTTTTAGAAGTTATCCTTCTAGTTGATCTTACCCTTTCTAGGGGATGCACTCGGGCGTCAGCAGTAGCATAGCCCGAGCGGCTTGGTCGATTGCGAGGTCGATGACCAGCAACCGTCGGCAAGGTCGACGAGCGGCTGGGAAGGGAGACAGGGTCGGATTAGGGCACGGGAAAGAAAGGAAGCAGACATTAAAAAGTAAAAAGGGGGAGAGATATGGAAAGTAAAAAAAATTCAAAGGTGTTACTACTCACCCTGGTTGTGGGACCCACAGCTAAAAGCTAAGTGTGGGATTGCCACCCCCGTACGTAGACACCCGAGTCTCATTGAAGGTAGAAAATTGATTTTCAGTCTACGTGTATACAATGAGGATTTTTGGGTTAAGTCTGAGTGTGTCAACCCTGGACCAGAATTTGAGTCAGCAAAATTAAGCTTTTTCTTTAGTCTGGGTCTAGCAACCTCGAACCAAGCATGAAATTCAACTTTGAGCTTCCATGCTTGGTCAGGGGTTGCCACCCCGAACCAAAGAATAAACCTTAAGGAAAAAGAAGGCGGTTCGATATTGACAATCTCGGACCAAGCTTAAAAACTGCATTAACTGTCGGTTCGTTGGGTCTTTCATCCCTGAAAGCTATTTCATATGTTATTTTCTCAGGAGCATTGTTTTCTTCTCGTTTGCACGGAAAGACATTTTCAAAGAACACATCATCGCTTGATTCATAATCATGTTTACATGAATATCCGGTATTTCTAATTTGTGTACCAGAAAACTATAGGTACTGCTATAAAAGATATAGCCTATGAAAATGCAATTTATCGTTTTAGATCCCAACTTAGTCTTCTTAAGTAGTGGCATTGGTACCTTTGCAAGGCACCCCCACATTTTGAGGAAGCGGTAGGAAGGAGGCCTTCTATGCTACAACTCAAATAGAATAAGACCAAGTTTCTTGTGGAGTATTCTGATTTACAGTTAATAGAGCTTTTTCCCACAAGTTCTGCAATGATTCAGAACTTACGAGCAAGAAATTGACCATCTCTTTTAAAGTTCTGTTCTTTCTTTCAGCAATCTCATTCTGCTGAGGAGTATATGGTGCTATGATTTGGTAGATTATACCAAAGTTAGCACACAAGTCACTAAATTCATTTGATTCATATTCTCTGCCTCGATCTGATTTTAGAATCTTCGTGTTTTTGTTGAGTCTTCTCAAAATTGGCTTTGTATGTTATTGATCTGTCACTGATATTGCATAATTATTATCATATTCTCATACTTATTATATAATAAACTCTGCTTTTAATTCTAATTATTGTTTAATTTATTTGCAGGCCCATAGCTAAAGGAAAGAAAAGAGAAACGAGCCCAAAGCCTATCAAAATTCTGATTTAATTCAGAATTAATTCGAAATCAGAAAATCAGAGCAGATCAGGGCAAATCAGATCGGTTGAAAACTAGTTAGAACAAATCCCTACAAATCAATTGGTTAAAGACAAAGATCAAAGGGCGTTTCATCAAATCCAAAAGCTAAAACAGAAAATCCAGAATCAGATAACAGAAAATTGCTGAATGAGGAGCTGTACCCCCCCGGGTGTGGCCACCTGGCCACACCCAGGCCGCGGAAATGCGACGGAGGTTGTTCGGGGAGCGTTTGCTCCCCTATCTTCGTACACCTCTCCCCGTAGGGTTTTGCCTATAAATACAGGGTTTTCAGAGACCACAGGGAACGACCAAGCAGAGAGTAGAATTTAGGCTATACTGTAGTTTATAACTTAAGTTTTTAGTTTTCTTTTATGTAATTTTTATTTTCTTTATATAACTAAGAGGAGAGGAAACTTTCATGGAGGAACGAGAACAAGCTTGTAAAGATGGTGACACTGGTGTAAGTAATCTTTTTTTCATTGTTATTTGAATCGAATCAAAGTTTCTTTTCTTCTTTATTCTTATTTTTGTTTGCTTCTCTCTTCTTTGTTTTGTAAATCCAAATGACTCCGATAGCCTCAAAATTGCCTTGCCCTTGCAAGTGCCGTTGATGACTTGTAGTGATGGATAGCCATTCCTATGCTAGTGTAGCTTGCACCTTTATTTCGAGTATAGATCGAGGATGAGGAAGATCCTATTTATCATACTTCGCTCGCCTTCAAACCAAGATAAATCGTCGATACGGGTCAAAGGTAAGTAAGCGCAGAAGAAATAAGTAAGTTTTTTCAGGTTTTAGTTTTCTTTTCTTTTAATTTTAGTTTAGATCACCAACACCAACTCTTTTATCACTCTTTTTCGATTTCTTTGTATATATTTATTTTCTATTTTCTCCATCTTCTCAATCTACCACCTTCTTCTTAACTTAACTGAAACTCCATTTTCTATTTTCTTTTAAAGAACTAAAAGAAGATTTTTAACCATTGAATGTAACTTAAAAAGAGAACTTGTTAAAAAAGCTTTCATTGCTAGTCCCTCCTTCTGAATCACGACCCGCATAGCCACTTGCTATAGCGGTAGTATTGAGTATTTGCACATCTCTATTTTAAAGTTCTGAAATCCTGTATTCTTATGTGCAGGTGAAACCTCAATCAGCTATAAACATACTTATTTCTTTCACTGATCACAGTCTTACTATACATCATTTAGTACTCAAGAAAATGTCATACGATAAACTTTTTATGATTGGCATCCTCCATCTTCAGAATATGAAGATGAGCAGATATCATGGTTTAGTTCGACACTCTTAGTGTGCCTCTGAAGTACTCTTGATTAGTACCAAACATTTTCTACAATTTAAGCAGAGTAGAAGTTAGCAACTTCAATCTTAACCCATTAGCACCGTAATTGTTATACATATTGATAGTCTAATTCAAGATCAAGATCAACCAGTCCAATCGGCCAGGTCGGTGAAAATCAGGTGGGAGGTTTTTCGTTCAATTGAATGTTTCTTAATTACATAATCACCTTTCAAATCTTTTCTTTAGACACCAATCAGATTGGTACTTAGTCAGTCTCGTATTAATAATAAAGCATCACGATAAATAATTCAATAATAATTTATCTAGCAATAATCTTTATTAAAATAAATATTTCAGCATAAATATTTTATTCAATATAATCCCCTGCAATAAGAACATTAGTTCAAATAGATAGAAAATATTTTATAATTCAATAATTTCACAATCAATATGTGTACAAGATAAATATTTATTGACAATAAATCATGCAAAACTGTACGTTATTATAAACAGATAGAGTAACATAATAAGAACCAGATTTTGAAGTGAGGTCACGTTCGCTATGATGCAAACAGGATAACGGACGCTGGTCTCCCAAGATACAACTCTCCTTCACGTGTTTCGTGCAACACTTTGCAAAATCACGTACAGTCGAACCAAAGTTGACATGTAGCTTCCATTTGACTAGAAGTAGGAAAAAGAACACATTGACCAAAAATCAGATTTCAAACACAATTCTGAAATCTGAACAATATTTTAAAGAATTTTCTTCAAACAACTCAATTATTCATTGTAGCTGATTGAGTTTAGAATTCTCAGTTGTGAGTAATTGTGAGTTATCCATTTGAGTGAAAATCTGCACTTTATATAAGATTCGGAGGAAACCTTTCGGTTGTAACGGGTGCAACCTTTCAGAATAGGCACATATGTTCGGGTAGAACGGGGCACAATTGTTCCGAGCAGACACGTCTGTTCGCTTAATAGACACATCGTTCGGTCGTAACTGGTTGTCTATGATCAAACACATCCGTTTCTATACTACTTCCAATGCGAGACTAAAGAATTTTCACTCTTTATGGTCCCATTTAGGTCTTGTTTTAGGCCAACTTCCGACTTGAATATCTCACTCATTCGAAAACGAAATTAACAATGTGAATATATCACGTTCATCGCCTATACAAGGAGAACACATTCCAACCATTTTTCTCACATTCCGAGCAGCGGATTCCGCCTAAAATTCAACTCAAATTTTCTTAAAAGCTCACTTGGTTAATTCTAATTTTCCAACACCTATGTGTGTGTAACTATCATTATGTGCTGCTCATTGTTAACCATTTGACTTGTTGGCAAATTGATTCTCTGAAGCCTTTATGTCCCTGTGGACCACCTCAATGCCGAGGGAGTGTTTATGTGTCTTTGGGGCTCGGGGCCTATGCAGGTCGGCTCATGTGTCCAACACAGTTAGAATGTGTTGGGATTCTTTTTTTTTTTTTTAAGACTATAGGTAGTAAGTAGCCTGATATAAGCAGAATTTGAACTCTAGATCTCTTGTCTAGTGTAAAGAGGTTTTATCACTGTGCTAAAATGACACTTACGAAAGCCTTAAAACTTGAATTTGAAAACTTATAAGTTTCATAAAACATAATGAAAAATGTCTTTCTAAAAGGAGCTTGGAGTTCAAATCTCGCTACCATCAATCATATAAAAGAAATTTAAAAAACTTAACATGAGTTTTAATTGTCAAAAGAATGCGGACAAAATTACTCAAAAAATTTTAGCATCTCCACACCCAAGTTTTCTCGTGCTTCGAGGCACGGAACACAGCCGTCGTCATCTTAAAATGCAAGCCATACACTGTAATTGCGTGCACGACCAAGCTCCAAAATCTTCTCAATTTCACCAGTCACAAATGTCAATGCAATGGCAGGCAAACGGATTTCGTACCCGGTTAAGACGTACCCAAACCCGCTAAATCGGGTCGGACTCGAATCTGGTTAGCGGGTCTGGTCAGATTTGCCGCGCCGGCAGCCCTAAATTATCCCCATTTCTCTCTCCTGTGTCTGAAAAGCTGGAACTCTGCTCTCTCCTCTTCTCCTCTCCCAAACTTCCCTATACTAGCGATCGAGCGCCCTCCTCTCGAACCCCAAACCCTAGCGATCTGGGTCCGATCCCCCAATTGACTCCGATTTCATATCCAAGAAAACCCTAGCGATCTCCCAATTTCTGAACCTTGTCAAGCCTCAAGTAAGTCTTCAATCCATACCGAGTCTGTGATTATAAGTGGACAGATTTCTCTCGTTATTTCAATCCATACTGGATAATTTGTAAACTAGAGAAGCAGAAGCGACCGAATCTGAGTTGATGCTGTTTATTTGTTTGATTTGATAGCGAGAGATTGGATTGTCTTAATCTAGTCTATATAGATTCTTTGACCGATTGATCAGATTGATCGCTCTTTCATCTTTTAGAGGGATGATGAAGGAAACGTGGTGAGATTTATTTCTTGTCCATCGATGATAACGAAGTCTTGAATCTGTGGTTAAAATCACGGTATGATGATCACAGGAGAGTTGCCAAGTTGGAATCTTGAGTCGATTCTGGGATTGGTTAGTTGAGTTTTAGAAATGTAGGAGCTTATTATGTTTAAAGGCTCCACACTGATTTGAAAGATTCCTTGATGATAGGTTTGGGCTATTGGCTTAATTTTACTTTATTTTATTTGATTTTCTGCTGAACATACAGTGGTTTACTGGTTTCTTTGTTATTTTGATTTGTTATAGCAATCAAAAGTTCAATCTCTTTGGTTCTTTATTGAAACATGATAGCAATATTATTTGGGAAAATGGCTGGGGAAGTTTTCCAAGTTGATAATATCCATTATTATCCTTGACTTAGATCATAAGGATGCTTTTGTAATTTGCACTTGAGATAGATTATTCTGAAATTGCTATTTGTATACAACCATTTTTCTTTAAAGTTATGACCATTTTTAAGAAATTAAAAAAAAAAGAAAGATTATGAGTAATACATGGCAATGTGTGTCTAGAAGTGTCATAAAAGCATGTCAGAGGTGCCTGAGAAAGTTTCAACTTAGAATATTATATGTTTTGCGTGGACGTGGTTGGCAACAACTGCATGTTTTAGTATCCCTCAATGTCATGTCCTGGACGTGGTAACAAGGGTATAAGAACAAGATTAAAGTATTAAGCTGTTCAATATATATTTCTTTTGACTAATTAAAGTTACTAATACTTAATTGTAGTTACTCTAATTCCTATAGGATCAGTCCGTAGAATCCTAATTGACATCTTGATAGAGAGGATGCTCGCAGGTCCTGATGTGGGGCGGAGGAAAATTAGGGTTTGTGGTAGGAATTTTGGTGGAATTGGAGAAGAACAGGAATTTGGAAAGAGGATATGACCACTGATCCCAACCCGGATCTCGGCTTCGCCGCCTGATTCGATTCAATCCATGAGATCAAACTAAAACAACACAAGTTTCACATGGAAACAAAATTTTAATCAAATTATCGTTACTTTCAAAATTCAATATATGGCATATATAGCCTACAATATGTGCACCATATGTGTAATTATTTATAAAATCAAATCCACCTAAATCTAATTCAAATAAATCCAAATCTCAACCAAATCTACTCAAATCTAAATTCAAATAAAATCAATAAATTCTACTAAATCTGAACTGTTTGATTCCCCCATCATTCTCCCTGACTTGAAAACATTCATTCTCGAGGAATATAGTGGTAGGTATAAGGTAAGCACGACCGTTTGAAACTGAACCGTATTACGAATTCTCAATCAGGCTAAAGTGGTGGTCGGAGAATCAATACTGTTGCGTCATGGCTGAACCAAGGTGGTGGCGTAATTAATTTCTGTGACAAACCGGCTGTAGTTGACGGTAGCTTGAACAAGATACATGCAACATAATAAGATAACTCAACTCCACTGAAAACTAGCCCACATACCAAAGCATCTCTTGTGAACCTGTCTCATGTAGAAAGACCTGTAATGGGTCATAGACATCGGCCGATCTCAAGGATATAGTTGGCAAAGATGGCATAGCTTCATGGTAGGTACCGCTGGAAGATCTATGATGGGAATCAGATGGCTCAGATTTACTAGTATTTATTTAGATTTAGAATTTAGATTTGAATTTAAATTTGAAAAAGATTTGATTTGATTTGGTATGATTTAGATTTTTACTTAATTTAGATTTAGATAGATTTTGTTAAGATTTGGAGTTAATTTGGGTTAGATTTGAGAATATTTGATCATATAAATAATTACATGTGCGATGCACGTTTTGTAGGCTATATATAGCCATGTATTAGATTTCTGAAATGACGATGATTTTAATTAAAATTTATTTCCCAATAGAAATTTTGTGTTGTTTGAATTAATCTCATAGATTAATCGAACTAGGCGGTGAAGTCGAGGCCCGGGTTGCGATCTGTGGTCATATCCAATCCCCAACTCCATTGTTCTTTCCCAATTCCACCAAATTCCCACCACAAACCTTAAATTCCACTTCGTCCCACATCAATTTTGGTATCAGAGCCGAAATTTCTGAAAAAATCTGTTCACATCTCTCTCCAGACTCCCATATGCAAGCCTAGATCATGCCAACTCCACCCCCACAATGCTTCCATTGCCTCCACCTCATCATTGTCGTCGCATCACCGTCGCTACCTCCATCTCATGCTGTCCATTCTCCACCAAGTCCTCGTCATTGTCGCTGAGATCTCCATGCCGCCATGCCGACGAAGACTGTCTCGTTCTCACTCCTTCGATCTTCACCGCCCTTCCCCTTCATCTTCATGTCCTCAAAGAAACTTTTTTGCCGTCTCCATCTTACCTTGTTACTTACCATTGTATTCATTAGAGATGAATATTTTCAAGCCGGGGAGAATGATGGGAATCAGATGGCGCAGATTTACTAATATTTATTTTGATTTAGAATTTAGATTTGAAAAAGATTTGATTTGATTTAGATTTTTATTTAATTTAGATTTAGATAGTTTTGTTAAGATTTAGGAGTTAATTTGGGTTAGGTTTGAGAAGATTTGATCATATCAATAATTACATGTGTGATGCACGTTTTGTAGGCTATATATAGCCATGTATTAGATTTCTGAAATGACGATTTGAATTAAAATTTATTTCTCAATGGAAATTTTGTGTTATTTGAATTAATCTCATGGATTAATCGAATCAGGCGGTGAAGCCGAGGCTCGGGTTGCGATCCTTGGTCATATCCAATCTCCAGCTCCACTGTTCTTCCCCAATTTCACCAAATTCCTACCACAAACCCTAAATTCCACGTCGTCCCACATCAATCTACATGAATCTCAATAAGAGCCTCTTTCACTTTTGGCTTTGACTCTTCCACTCTGGCTTTGCTTTTGAATCTTCAATAATTTTTGGCTCTGGCTCTGGCTCTGTAGCAACCTTTACAACCTGGTTTGTTAGAAGCTTTCGGATGCCATCTATAGTCTTCCGAAACTTAGTGAAGAAATTGGCAATTGATTGCCTTTCGGATTCAGGCTCTTGTTCAATCTTAGGCTCCGATACTGTATGAAGGTGCAGAGCATTCCGAGTACGAAGCAGGTCTTGCAAGACAAATCAACATTGAGAAAATCTATGGTTGTCTTTTCATCACCAATAAGCTTCTTCAACTAGCTTCATTTGGGCATAACAACACTTTTGTTCAGATGTCAGGGAGAAATAGCTGAAGAATTCTTTAAGATAATTTTTTCACTTCTCATAATTGATGTGGAACGGAGGGAAAATTTGGGTTTGTGGTAAGGATTTTGGTGGAATTGGGGAAGAACAGAGATTTGGGGAGAGGATATGATCATGGATCGCGATCACGGATCGCAATCCAGATCTCGGCTTCACTGTATGATTCAATTCAATCCATGAGATCAAATCAAAACAACACAAGTTTCACATGAAAACAAAATTTTAATCAAATCATCATTACTTTCAAAATTTAATACATGGTTATATATAGCCTACAATACGTGCATCATACATGTAATTATTGAAAAATCTACCCAAATCTAATTCAAATAATTCCTAAATCTCAACCAAATCTACTCAAATTTAAATTCAAATAAAATCAACAAATCCTACTAAATCTGAACTGTTTGATTCCCCATCAGGTCCATTCTTGAACGTTTGCATTTGTTACATTTTCATGTTAAATCTTGATCAAGTCTGCCTTCTATCTCCATTGAAAGCTGCTTTAATTTTGCCGCATTCATTCAAGCTGCTCTGATCAGATTATATTTGATCACTAACAGTAAAGACTACGAATGGAACAATGCCACGATTTGGCCAATTAGAACAAGGATCCATTTCAATCCTGGACCTGCACCCAAATTCCCTGGAACTTGAACCAAGTTCCTTGCTACCAGTTACAAAGAAAATTCATGAGGTCACTTTTGATGAACGGTAGCCAACGTATTAATTGGGAAGACAAAATGAAACATCTGGATTGGCCAATTGTTCAATTAGTGCTGCAGGCACATGAGCAACTTGTTGTCCTTGCTGGAATTCATGGTGCTACGGAAGCCATATTCCTATTTAACTTGAACGAGCATCTATTGAAGTCAATATTTTCACTTGAACAATTAGAGGTGGAAGGTCAATTTTTAACAGTATCACCTAAAAATAGAAGGTAAGGAGAGGAAGGAAGAAATAATGCAGAAAGAAGAACAATGAAAACGGATTGTAGATAAACATGGAGGAAAAAAAGAATAATGGAGAAGCATAGAACAAAGAGAAGAAGGGAAAAGAAAGTAATGATATGTTGGGGATTAGCATGAATAGATGGTTTTGGGACGATCATTCAATTCCCGTGTGAATGAAAAAAAGGGACTTGGTGGAGGGTTTTTAGACAGGTATTGGTTCGTGACATCGATGTGATTAATTTGACTTGACACGATTCTATCACGGAAGAAGAGAGAAGAGGTAAAGTACTTAGAGATTATTTTTGTTGTCTGGCAACATTGACGAAGAAAGAGATGGGACTTGGTTGAGTGTTATCAGGAAACTATTGGTTCAACAGACAGTGATAGAAGTGCATTAGACATGACCGAATAGGGAGCGAGAGAGGAGAGGGGCATTGGCTAGAGGTGATATTGTCCGTGGTGACATCGACGATGAAGCAGAGATTTGGGATGGGAGAAAGGAGGTTCTATTTAGGTATTTAGTTATGTGGAAGCTGGTTGTAAAGCTTAATTTCTTAAATTATTGCTTATTATAACATGTATTCTGTTATGTCTTATGTCTACAAGTGTCAGAGGTGTATTGTTAAGGAAGGAGTGTGTAGTTAGCAAGTTTCTTTATTGCAAAACCAAAGTGTGTTTCAGTTTCTCTATGGCTTAGACAGATCAAGTACGTAGGCTAGTTTTTTCATTTATTTTTTGTTTTTAAAACTCTAATCCTAACATTGAAATCCAAAACCAGAAAATCTTTTTGTAGGTCTTGACTTGTATAGGCTTATATATATTTCTTTTATTTTTCTTTTTGTTTAGAAAATTGTATTGGACTACTCCTAACGTAGGATCCATGTTTCTACACGGAAATACTTTCTATCTCTTAACCACCTACATGCTATTTCTTGGGATTAATATCAGGGTTCGGGCGCCTAGAGAACTTGTAAATACTTGAGGGAAGTATCTGATAATTATGTTGCAAGAATGAATAGGATTTCTTTGCATTGAGAATGTGGAAGCCATTGGATATGATTTGAGGTTATGTTTTTTTTCCTCTGAGAAAATAGGATGGAGCTAATGCTCCAGCCATCACCGATATTAATATCATATATTCAAAATAGAAATGACATGAGCTAACTCCAGCCCTTCTCCAGCAACATCAACCCCTAACTCAAAAACTATAAGTGTATCTAACCACCACCTTACAAACCAAATCAGCCATATAAAAGCAACCACCACAATCAGATAAACAAACTTATAGAAAAGCACCCTGCAGCATCTTCATCTTCCTAGTGTTTGGAGTTTTGTTTTTCTTTTCATTCCTGTCCATTTTAGTTTGAAACTTTGAATTGCACTGTCGTTTTTTATTTAGTCTAATAAATTGACAAGCTATAAAAGGAGTTGCATCTTTGTATTTAATCGGTCTTGGTTAGAAGAGCTTTTGATTGGAATAATACTGATTGCCTGATTAGGAAAAGGGAGATCCAGTTGTTATGGTGGGATCTCTTTTGGACAAGCTGTTCATCTCTCTAGAGGTGGATTGATACAGCGCAATCCAAGTGGCATGCACTTGATATTCTAGGATAAGAAATTGAGGTTCTGTATAGGAACATAGATGTACTGTGATGATTGCATTAATATGAATAGATTGTTATGGCTGCATGAGCCTTATGGGGTATCAATTGTTTGATATTTACAACTGACAAGTTGTTTGTGAGAGATAATGGGACCGATGTCATTGTTTTGGGCAGACAGCAATTCCCAGGTGCCACATCTTTTCTATCTTAGGGGTTTCGACTATCTTACATCTTATGGAAAGACACGTTGTTTGTGTGAGCCATGATCATGGTTCAAAGCCTCGGCCGAGTAGGATACGACTTGGCCGAGTCGTATCCGTCTCGGCTAGCGCCGAGATGAGTCCGATACACGAGTCGATCGATTCCACTCAGAGGAGGCCGACTCGGCCGAGGATCGGAGTCGACTCGGCCGAGTCTCGGCCGAATCAGTCTGACTCGGCCGAGTCGAATCCAATTCTAGGCCGTGTCAGTCTAATAAAAAAAGGCGACTTACCCGCCGCCCGCTTGCCCGCCATTCGCCTCCATTGCCACCTGCTTGCCCGCCGTCACCTCCTATGTCGCTCGCCCTCTCCCCCTCCCCCTCTCTCCCTCTCTGTCCCGATCTCTCTTAGTCGACTAGGAGGGAGATCGGGACAGAGAGGGAGAGGATGAGTGAGGGAGAGAGGGGGAGAGAGATCGGGTGAGGGAGAGAGAGAGAGGAGAGGGAGAGGAGAGAGAGAGAGCCAGGGAGAGAGATCGAGTGAGGGAGAGGAGCTAGAGAGAGATCGGGTGAGCTTTTATCCTTTCTTTTTTTTGGTTCTTCTCATATTTAATCCTCAAATCTTTCATATTTTTAAATTTATCCCAAATCATCATATTTCCCCCAATTATCTCCCAAAACAAAATTGTTTTGGATATGTGATACATTAATTTTGATGTCTGTTTCTTTTAACGATTTGTCATGATTTTTTCAGAATTTTTTTAGCTGTCTGTGTAGCTTTTTGCGTGCATCGCTCGAGACCGATCCGTCTCAATACCCGCCGAGTCGATGGCCGAGACTGCGATTTTGAACTATGGCTATGATACCCTTGATATTTCGTGATTGCTCAAGCGTCAACCTTTGTTTTCTAATTTTAAGACATTTGTTTTCTTAAAAAAGATCCCTTTATTGTCCTTTTTCTAGCAGGTTTATCTTATTAGCCTCTTTGCCTAGAGTAGCATAACTCTTTCTGTGTGGTTTTATAACTTAGAGTTACTTATCTATTTACTTCTCTATTAGTAAGCTCTGGCTGCGGTGATTTATGCAATCCCTTACCTTTCTATATTCTTACACGGTTACACCTCATGAATTGTGGTGATTTATGCAATCCTTTACCTTCTATATTCTTACACGGTTACACCTCATGAATTGTTGCTTGTGCTGTTGCAACACTTTGTTACAAATTGTATGCATACCTAAATGGCTAAATGGTTATTTACAAACAAGAATTTAAAATTCGTGCACTTACATTTAAATATTATTCTATTTCTCTAAAGCATTATTTTTAGTGTCATCTTTATCTTACTTTGGAAAATTCTTTTTTGCAGAGTGATGCTTCCGTTGGATTGATCATTGGGGCAAAATTTCGACGATCTACTTCATGGGCCTTTTTTATTGTCTTCCTGTTTATATTTTGAAGTTATCTTGACTTCGTGTATCTTGGAACTATTTTCATTTGAAATATACCATGCTGTACTCACGTGTATAATGCAACGATCTTTGGGTAGTCTCATATAATTCATCTCCTTAACGTTGTTGGCAGTATAATTTTTTTGTATTTGAACCAAGATTCTGTTAGATCAGCATACTTTCTTGGTGGATTTGTGGCACCATTTCCAGGAATACACGTAGTCCGATATCCATTCACGTGGACGGAGAACCGACTAACATCATTAATCTTGGAATTCTTTATCTGAAATTTGGAAATATTCTTGTGCTTCCATCAATGGAGAGCTTAGCACAACTGGAAGCTATGTGTGAAAGGCTTTACAATTCTCAGGATTCGGCTGAGCGAGCTCTTGCAGAGAGCACTTTGAAATGCTTTTCTGTGAACACCGAGTACATTTCACAGTGCCAATATATATTGGACAATGCTTTGACTCCATATGCTTTGATGTTGGCTAGTTCAAGCTTGTTGAAGCAAGTGACAGAGCACGGTCTTTCTTTGCAATTGCGGCTTGATATTCGTAATATTCTTGTTCTGATCATATATAATACTTATTAGTAAACTATATGTAGTGCCTTTTTTTTCCCCCGCTTGTAGTATATCAGCCTTTCTCTGGAATCACTTATATTGATTTGGAATTTCCTTTTGCCCCTTTTCTGAAATAGTTAATAAAGTTTACCTTAGCTTGATCGCATATGCATATAGTTGAATTCTATAGGGTTTATTTCCTTTGTTTTTGAGGGATACTATATAGTGTGTAATATTGGACCTTTTTATCCTTTAGCCTATTTGTATAGTTTGTTTGCTAGATATTTTCTTTATTTACTTAACTTTGGCCCATCAGTTTTTATGTAATTGAATCTGTTCTTACACAATATTTAACTGCTTTTTCTTTTTCTTTTTTACAAACTTCTGAATTGACCTATTTGTGATTTGTGTGAAGGGAATTATGTGATAAGCTACTTAGCTACCAGAGGACCTGAATTGCAGACTTTTGTTACTGGATCTCTGATTCTATTATTATGTCGAATTACAAAATTTGGGTGGTTTAATGATGACAGATTCAAAGATATAGTGAAGGAAGCGACAAACTTTATGAGTCAGGTAAATGGTAGCTTTAAAGTTCTTGCTGTTGATTTAGAATATCTAAAGTGATAGTTTCCACATAGGTAGATCACATTCAATTTTGAAATCTGTTGGATCTTAGAAATTTCTATTGCATGGATAATTAGTTCATTTTATATTCCAATGCTTGTTATAGTGTTTATCTTACTTCCAAATAAGAGATACAAGGTATAATATAATGACATGTTGATGTTATTCGGGCCATCCTATACTTAGGCCAGCTAAGGTAAACAGCCCTGCAGACGGACAGGATTGAATCCTTGCAATGCTTTGCTAGACAGATGCTTTCCATTGTCTTAATTCTAATAATAAATTTTACTTCAGTCATGTCCACAAGTAGTTAAGTATTTCCCTTTCACTCATCAACTTTTGACTATTACTGAACCTCCGTTCAGCTTACAGGATTATTTATCTATTTTTTAGAAAGGTTTATGCCTTGTCTATATGCTTAGCTGAATCCTCATAGATTCAAAACACAGTAAACGCCATGTAAATGCTATTACTTGTAAGAATATATTAGGATGGAGGCTATGTTGTTATTGGTATTACTTGTACA
The DNA here is from genome assembly GCA_038442645.1 of Agave tequilana. Lineage (NCBI taxonomy): Eukaryota > Viridiplantae > Streptophyta > Magnoliopsida > Asparagales > Asparagaceae > Agave > Agave tequilana. The sequence goes on from JAVJIF010007936.1 coordinate 168,641, forward strand.
AATAGCAGTTCTCTACGACAGAATTAGGATGTCAAAGTGAAGGTAATACAATCCCTCTACACAGGCTCCTTGATGGAAGAGCTCTATGTCACCTGGGGAGAAGATTTGTGCATGTTTTTTTGCTCCCTCTAAAAAGAAACTTTTCTTTTGAAAACGATTGAGGAAGTGTTTGGCCAACAAATTATCAAGTAGAGCTGCATAAAATTATATCTTAACATGTAACATGAGGAAATCTAATATTTTTTTATAGCATTGAAACTTCTATACAAACTATTGAAGGTTTTAAGTAAGGTGAAAAAAGTATGTAACCATGAAGCGGTGAAACCTGAAATAAGGATTATTCAGAGGAGAAACATCCACCATGCTGTTGAGAGAATCCCAATATTTGATAACCCTTCTTTATTTCAAGAACAATTGAGCTTGTCCTGGGGCTTCTTAATAGCTAATAAGGTACCTGATATCCCTCTAATAAGCCTACATGTCTGCAAGAGTTTTTTAACTGAATGCAATCTTGCTATTATGCAGTAGGGAGGACACTTAGCTATGAATATCAGCTGTTTGCTTGATCTGTCTAGGTTTGAAGTTAATGCCATATAGGTGATCCTTCTTTACTTTAGTTACGAAGTTCTCATGTTTATTTTTTTTTTGTTATGCAACATTATGAATTGAACCAATCTATTTAGGTCCCTTTTTATGATGCTATAGATCTTGTACAAATTGTTCCGACTGGTGACATGCATAGGAACTTGTTCCATTGTGCTTAGCACAAAGATATCATCTTGGATATATTTTTTTAAGTGCCTTATTTGGTTAATGTTTAAAGAGAACATCTTGCATCATTTCAGTTTTTCTTTGAGTGCTTTATTTGATCCATGTTTTCTTTTGCTTTTATGGCTCTGTTTGAAGAGCTGCCTTTTTGGTTATTGGCTAGTCAGCTGCTGAGTTGTGACTGTAGATAATACTTCTGCCCGTAACAATCTCATCATCATCATCTAAGCCTTTCCCATCAAGACGATGTCTAACAATCTCATCATCATTATCATCATCATCTAAGCCTTTTCCATCAAGACGAGGTCAACTATGTATGAAGTAAGGCTCCATCAAAGGTCTTACAAAGTTTTACGCCCAACTGTTGACCTAATACCACCCCTTTCATAATCAGTGCCATCTTCTTGGCCAAGGAAAGTAATGGACAAGAGAGGGGCTCGCCATAATCCTAGAATGCTATTTGGCGTCCTTCAAATTCTCCTACACTAAAGAAAATCTCTTGAAGGGGAGATGACAGATTTGCTATAGGGCAATGCATTCAACTTTGTGGCATACATAAACCAAGAGTCAAACATAAGACATTTCCATGTTCTGCCCATGACAATCGGGCTAACTACTTCTCTTGGTTGTTTGACATAGTGCACTTATGCTCCTAGAGATTATGAATATCTGAGACCATGGCGAGGTAAACAACTTAGGTTTGTGCATAATGGCTAGCAGCTTGCCTGTTGATCATATGTTCACTTATTATAATCTTAGGATAAAAAAACATTAATAGGTTTGTGCATTTTGAGTGTATGAGTGTCGGAGTATATCTGTATATGATAGGGACATCGAGTCGGCTTCCTTTTGTTTTTGAGTCTGAATTTGTATTTTCTTTTATTTAGTAGCCTTGTGTTTTATTTTAGTCCCACATCGACTGTGAGAGGGATCTGAATGAGTTGTAAGCTTATTTAAAGGCTCAATTGCTTTCAATAAAGGAGACAAGAATTTTGAGAAAAATTGTTTTGGTTGTTTTTCCTTGAGGGGCGTGCCACCCATGGGAGGGTGTGAAACCCTAACTGTGAAGCTAAGATAGAGCGTGCGGCGTGAGGGATTGATGAATATGCGGCGTGAAGCGACATGTGGCCCGAGAAGGTGGATGACTTTTTCATTTATCTCTTAGGTAATTTATTATTTTCTTTCATCTATCATCATTTTTCAAAATCCTTAGACCCCTCTCTTTCATTTCACATCAGCATATCTATCAGCATATATTTGTGCAATTGTGATGTGAAATATATGTGTGTATGGAAATCAGTACTAAAATACTCAATCACGCTTCACCAACATGAAATGATTGTTGGTAGAAAATGATTAAAAGTAATAATAAAGATATGAGTTAGACAAAATAACATGCATAGACTACTCTAATTTCAATCCTAAATCAATTAAAGATAATAAATATGCAGGCAAAAGATTCTACAATGCTAGCGAGTTCAAATGTAAGCAGATACACACAATCTCATATTTGTGGACAACAGTTAAATCGATAAAACCCAGAGATTAAAATATCAGACTCAAAATAACTGATTTAGATAAGAAATATACCTACTGAGAATCAGATATGACCTAAATGTCCTTGTGATGATTGTACATGTGTAGAGCTCGCTTTCACGAATCCAATGCTTCAAATCGTGCACGATGTAGACTCCAGATGAGAAAGTTACGGTCAATACAAATCTTGAACACTTTAATAGCATTTTTTACTGTAGCAAATGACACTGTAGAAGCCGAAGCACCGTAGCATTGGGTAATGTAGTGCCATACTGTAGTGGAGTACTGCAGCACCGTATTGTATCGGTTACTGTAGAGTTTTTTTTTTGTGAGAAATTTTATAGAGAATTAGAAGAGGGATTTTTCTAGTTTTTTTGTGAAATAGAAATTAGAATTTGGGATTAGAAACTATAGAGAATTGAGATTATAGAAATTAAGGTTCTGAGAAGGGAAAAGAGATGAGGAAAGAGGATAAACTAGTTAGGGTTTCACACTCTAAACTAGGATATCTTTAGGGCTTCCCTTCAAAGAGAGAAATTTAGAGAGAGATCACAACTCACATAAATTTGCGGAAAAACTTTCATAGCTTCATTGTCTTTCATATTGTTTGATGCAAGAAGCCTTTTATAGGTTTGTACAAAATTGAGTACATTTCAAACTAAAACTCCTAATATCAAAATAAAATTACAATTTCAAATTTTAGAAACTAAATTCCTAATAAAAATACAACTTTAAAATAAAGAAACTAAAATACATAGAGTTCTACCACTACTAGGAAATTGGAACGAGGCGTCTTCTCCACTGGTGATACATGTGACATATGTAAATCACTTAGAGGGGGTGAATAGGTGACAAGCTAATCTAATGTACAATAATGCAGAATTAAAACTGATTATGTAAACTAAAAACTATAATGCAAACACAACATATAACCAAAGAGTATAGCCGAATTCCCGGTGAAGGGCTCTGGACTATCCCCTCAAGATTCCTCTAGATTAAGAGTTGAGGTGCCACTATGACTCTCTTAGTTGAATACAAGTGTGAGCAAACAAACAACCCAAGTATATATATCAATAGAGCACAAATATATCAAGTATATAAAGAGATAAACAATATAAGCATGCAAGATATATAAACACAAGTGAGAGAAAGAGATGAGCAATCACAAACACGGGAGAATTGTTTCAAGGTTCTAGCACACTTGCTCTACGATCCCGTCTTCAACACTATGGAGGATTTCCACTATAATGATCCCGCAAGATCATTCGTGCCGCAACACCTATAACGAGCTCCCTCAAGAACTCTTGGACCCGCAAGTCCCTCACTTGTTCCCGTACGAACAACACACGCAAACACACTTGCTTGCCGAGGCCGCACCTCTTACAACTTCTCAATACAAGGGGGTGGAACACTTGTGATCACTTCTCTTGATCACAAAAATAACTCTCACAAACAAGGATCCCTAGAGGATGGGTATAGCAATGGATAGCTCAAGCTTGTGTGAGAAAACAAGATAGATGTGGAGGTGAAAAACTTAAAGAAAAGATTTTGAAAACTCAAGAGAATCACTCTTGATAAACTCTCTTTTGATATGGCAATGAAGCTCTAAAAACTTGTTAGGAAAACTCTATTAAAGATGAGAAAATAAGCTCTAAACTTGTTTAAAACTCACCCAAAACCCCCATATTTATAGGGCACGAAAAACTAGCTGTTATGGTTCAAAAACAGCCAGAAATGGCCTGTCGGTCGATTGCTCGGTCGACCGACCAACGGTTAAATTTCTTGCCGTTGGAGTCTGGCGGTCGACCGGGCAGTCGACCCAGACTGTGCAATAGGTCAACTTTGAGCACAGTTTTGAGGCCTAAAACGTTAGAATTTGGAAATAAGTATATATGATGAATTTGTAGATCTTGAAGTTTTCTTCTAATGCAACTTAAATAAAATCAATATCATTTTGGAGTAGAAAGTTATCAACAAAATACTGAAAGGTGTCAAACCAGAAAATGTCAACTGTTTTCAGAACAAGAATAGAGTTCAACCCAATATTTGACATCTTTAACATTTGAATCAGAAAATGATTATTGAATAAGAAATGTAACTCTGAAAGTTATCTTTGAAGTGCAATTTAAATTATATTGATTGAATATAAGAATAAAAAGTTATGGCCAGAAAACTACAAGGGTGTTGGAGCAAATCAGTAGAATGGTCGGCCGCCCGGTCGACCGAGCAAACCCGAGAACTCTACAAACTCAGTCGGTCGACCGGTCGGTTGGCCGATCTCTACTGTGGTCGACCGGTCGGTCGACCGAGCTCAAGTCACATGGGCTTGTGCACGTCTTGTGCATGTCGGTCGACCGCTCGATCGACCGGCTCAGCCTTCGGTCGAAGGTCAGTCGACCGCAAGCAGCCCAAAAACAGCTTTAACTTAAAATACATCTTAAATTCCATACAATCTCCATACAATCCATAAAAATAAGTTCATTGAAATACTTTGAAGTACAAATGTGTGATAAAAAAATCAACACATATTATAAACATGTGAACTATTTTTTGAGATATAGAAATTTAATCATGAAATCAAAACCGTATTTTCTGAAAACCAATTTTTTTTTGTGTATGTGTGTATAAGCTTGAGGAATCCACAACTAATCCATCTTTTATATTTTATCTAAAAACAAAAATTTTAACACTTGCAAACATAACACAAGTCTTGAAAATCTTCTCTTGAAAATCATCTTCTCCATCTTAACTTGGTCCAAATTTTGATTCATGAGCTAGACTCCCCTTTAAGTGCTTGATGCGATCTTGAAGCGCGAGCTCTTGAATCAACACGTGCTAGCTTCAAAACTTGACTTCAAATCTTTTATTGAAGATAAATACCTACTAAGATCTTGATTAAATATCTGAAACTAACTATACACAAGATCATTAGTACTATAACTGCATGAGTTAATCATCATCAAACTAGAGTAATGAGCCTTTGGGCTAACAATCTCCCCCTTTTGATGATGACAAAACTCATGGAGTTATATATGCATGGATTAAAGATAAGCTTCATAGAAGCTCCCCCTTAACTCATGCATAGCAAAAACAACTAGATATTCAATGAAGCATATAAACAAAATAAGCATTATGCATAAACATAAACACATATCATGCATATATAAACTCTCTAAATTTCTCTCCCTTTTTGTCAATTCATCAACAAAGGGGTGAAGATAAACAAACAATATAAAGTTATATGCGATATACATTCATGAAGAAGAGAGACGTTAAGTTAACTCCCCTGCATAGCAAAATATACAATGTATAGACGGAGATGTTAAGCTCTCCTTACATACGTGTACCACATAAAGAAGAGAGGTCAAGCTCTATTATGGTCAAGCTCTATTATATGTAAAATACATTCAACATGAATCTATATATGGAGGAGATGTTAAGCTCCCCTTGCATATAGGCAATACATATTAAACAACTTTTGAAAACAATTTTGATACCACTTTAAAACAAATATTAAAACTACTTGAAGTCAACAAAATAAATTTTGATACTAATTGAAAGTAAATTGTTGTTGACAAAATAAATGTTGATACCACTTGAAGATAGACATAAATATTATCTTATAGATCAACATAAAATCATTTTAAGTAAAGATTTTTTTATTTTGAAATAATTACACAACACATGCATAAACTTTTGAAAATACCAATTAATATTTAGAATTAAATCAAGCTTAGCACAAAATAATTTGTGCTTTGGAACATGTATGATATTGTAAAATAAGCACAATCTAAACCATAAATGTATGTATGAAAATGGAAATACCACTTGAGATTTGAAGCATACATATATAGAAAATAAGTATGAGTATACAAAATATGAAATAACATGAGGATCATGTGTATAACTCATAACTATCCACCCTTTCATGCACATGATAATTTTTTTTTCCATATAGACACACAAGGTATGATCACCCAACCAACCGCCCTTAGAAGGTAGGGGTTTTTAAAAATAAGATTTGAAAAATAGGTATAGATTGAAAACACTACCAAGTGGAGAATAAATAACTAGTTTAAAGTAATTTTTGAAAAACTAGTTAAAGATCATTCAAATATGAAACCAATATATTTCTCATGAAATATGCGTTTTACACAAAAATTGACACTCAAGATTTATAAAGCTCATGAAAACAAAGTCATGAGTAAACAAAAGAAAAGTGAGTGTACAAGAATCATGTAGATGATATATTCATGAAAATAAATAATAACGCTCAAAACAAAAACTAACATAAATTTTTTTCTCAAAAATTTGATATATCATATACTTATGTAAGAATCATCAAAACTACGACATACAATGTACAATCAAACAAAAAATGAGTAAATAATAGAAATAGATCATGTATAGCATGTAACTCAAAAATTGTACATGTATAACACAAGTTTTAATAGAATATGCATATGAACATGATATAGGCATGTAAATCTATTGAAAAGTTTTTCAAAAATACATGCGTAGCTAACAATCAATTAACTCAACATTAAGCACAAAACAATATATGATTGAGTCTAGATTACTACACTAGCATATAAACAGTTAAAGCATTTTAAAGAGGAGGAAAAGATGGTTACCAAAACCGTGTAGCCAATCCATTTCTCCAAAACACGAGGTGGTCCTCCCACCATGCTTCCTTGATAGCGATGCATCAAATTAAAATAGGCATGTCATTTAAGCTTGAAATGCATCCACCACCAAGGCACCAAACCTCTCACGTCTTGTAAGAGCCCACACCTACATCAAAGACAAGAGGTGGGGACTTTGGTTCCCATATCTTTTTTGGGTCCATCGGGGTTAGAAGCAATAGGAACCCAACCATTCTTATTTGCAAAATTTAATAAATTTATTCTATCAAAATAAAATTTTGCAAGATGGCCTTTGCGGCCACAATGTGTACATTTGTACACTCTAGCATACAAATGTGGGGTGTGAGCATGGTGTTCATGCGTATGCCATGGGGTATGTGCATGCATGTGTGAAAGTTTTTTGTGAAACATAGATTCCAACCTATTATGATTAAATGCACAATTACTCAAATTTGAGCTCAAACAATCAATTCTCTTTTTCAAAACATGATTCTCATTTTTATCAAAGGAGGATGCAACATTATTAGCATGAGAGACATGGCAAGAATGAGATTCAACATTATTTTTCTTTTTAGAAATCTTTTCTTTTTCTTGTAAAACAATTTTCTTTTACAAAGATTTATTTTCATTTAAAGCAATTTCCTTTTGTTTTTCCACCAAAATAATTTTATTTTTCAATGAATAGTTTCCTTCACAAATTTCATTTAATTTTGAAGTCAAGAAAACATTCTCCTTTTTCAGAGATTCATTTTCTTTTGAATCTTTCTTTTAAAACCAAATCATTTTTATTTTTCAAACTTTTGTTTTTCATTTTTAACAATTTATATTTTTTAAGAAGTTGACAAAACATAGCAAGTTCATCATATGACATGTCAACATTTTCATCAACTTCGGATTTAGAATTTACCCCAAGGGGGTCATCTCCTCGGACCATGTAGCACATATTGGAAGTAGCACTTCCGTCATCAGTCACTCCTCATATAGTATTGCTTTTATTCACCAAGGGAGGTAAGGGTGTTCCATACTACAAAAGCCGATTCAAAGTTAGCAATTCTAGATAAATATTCATCATTTAGGGTAGATTTTAAAGCATGGATGACTTTTGTGTTTGCCATTTAAACAATAAGAATCTTTAATAGTGGCAAAATAAATATGAATACCTAGGGATTTTAGGTACATAGACATCTTAACTTTCCAAGTTTGGATGTTAAGAATGTCAAACATAGGCGGTGTCATGAAATCCATGTGTGTGTACAAAAATTGTGATTAGCTAAAATATGATCTTTAACTCTAGGTTGTTAGACCCAAATCAAGAGCACCAAGCTCTGATACCAATTGTAAATCACCTAGGGGGGTGAATAGGTGACAAGCTAATGTAATGCATAATAATGCGGAATTAAAACTGATTATGCAGACTAAAAATTATAATGCAAACCCACAACGTATAATCAAAGAGTGTAGCTGAATTCCCGGTGAAGGGCTCTGGACTATCCTCTCAAGATTCCTCTAGATTAAGAGTTGAGGTGCCAGTATGACTCTCTCAGTTGAATACAAGTGTGAGCAAACAAACAACCCAAGCATATATACCAATAGCGCACAAATATATCAATCATATAAAGAGATAAACAATATAAGCATGCAAGATATATAAACACAAGTGAGAGAGAGAGATGAGCAATCGCAAACACGGGAGAATTGTTTCGAGGTTCTAGCACACTTGCTCTACGTTCCCGCCTTCAACACTATGGAGGAGTTCCACTATAATGATCCCGCAAGATCACTCGGTGCCGCAACACCTATAACGAGCTCCCTCAAGAACTCTTGGACCCGCAAGTCCCTCACTTGTTCCCGCAAGAACAACACACACAAACACACTTACTTGCCGAGGCCGCACCTCTTACAACTTCTCAATACAAGGGGGTGGAACACTTATGATCACTTCTCTTGATCACAAAAACAACTCTCACAAGCAAGAATCCCTAGAGGATGGGTATAGCAATGGATAGCTCAAACTTGTGTGAGAAAACAAGATAGATGTGGAGGTGAAAAACTCAAATAAAAGATTTTAAAAACTCAAGAGAATCACTCTTGATAAACTCTCTTTTGATATGGCAATGAAGCTCTAATAACTTGTTAGGAAAACTCTATTGAAGATGGGAAAATAAGCTCTTGAAAAACTTGTTTAAAACTCACCGAAAACCCCATATTTTAGCCGTTATTGTTAAAAAACAGTCAGAAATGGCCTGTCGGTCGACTGCCTGGTCGACCGACCAACGGTCAAATTTCTGACCGTTGGAGTCCGGGCGGTCGACCGACCTCAGACCCGGACTGTGCAATAGGTCAACTTTGAGCATAGTTTTGAGGCCTAAAACGTTAGAATTTGAAAATAAGTATATAAGATGAATTTGTAAATCTTGAAGTCTTCTTTCTAATGCAACTTAAATCAAATCAATATCATTTTAGAGTAGAAAGTTATCAACAAAATACTGAAAGGTGTCAAACCAGAAACTGTCAACTGTTTTCAAAATAAGAACAGACTTCAACCCAATATTTGACATCTTTAACATTTGAATCAGAAAGTGATTATTGAATAAAAAATGTAATCCTGAAAGTTATCTTTGAAATGCAATTTAAATTATATTGATTGAATATAAGAATAAAAAGTTATTGCCAGAAAACTACAAGGGCGTTGATCAAATCAGCAGAACAGTCGGCCACCTGGTCGACCGAGTAAACCCGAGAGTTTTACAAACTCAGTCGGTCGACCGGTCGGTCCGGTCGATCTCTACTGCGGTCGACCGGTCGGTTAACCGAGCTAAAGTCACATGGGCTTGTGCACATCGGTCGACCGGTCGGTCGATCGCAAGCAGCTCAAAAACATTTTTAACAACTTTTTAAAATACATCTTAAATTCCATAAAATCTCCATAAAATCCATAAAAATAAGTTCATTGAAATACTTTGAAGTACAAATATGTGTGATAAAAAATCAACACATATTACAAACATGTGAACTATTTTTTGTGATATAGAAATTTAATCATGAAATCAAAATCGTATTTTTCAAAAACCAATGTTTTGTATGTGTGTGTAAGCTTGAGCAATCCACAACTAATCTATCATTTACATTTTATTTAAAAATAAAAATCTTAACACTTACAAACATGACACAAGTCTTGAAAATCTTCTCTTGAAAATCTTCTTCTCCATCTTGACTTGGTCCAAACTTTGATCCATGAGCTAGACTCCCCTTTGAGTGCTTGATACGATCTTGAAGTGCGAGCTCTTGAATCAACACGTGCTAGCTTCAAAACTTGATTTCGAATCTTTTGTTAAAGCTAAATACCGACTAAGATCTTGATTAAATATCTGAAACTAAATAGATACAAGATCATTAGTACTATAACTACATGGGTTAATCATCATCAAAACTAGAGTAATGAGCCTTTGGGCCAACAACATACACGTGGCTTGATGTCCGCATCATTCTCCCCGTGTTAGAGAGAACTCGACTCCGTCAAGTTAGAAGTAAAAGTGCTTTCATACTGCTTAAAAATTTCATGATCAATCTTAGGAAGTTCACTTCGGTCTAGCCATGTATCATCATTTGGTACTTTTCTTGTCCAACAAATTAGATATTTTCTAATCCCACCATTTTGGATGGTGATAATTTTATCATTTAAGAATTTATCAACCTGACACGCTGTATAAGGTAAAACATTTGGTAGTGGTGAGAGGAAGGGGCCCTCGAAAATAGGCTCATAAGAATCATCAACAAGTGAGATAATTTTAAGACTTTTATAATCCACTAAGCAGTCAATATTGAAAATAGAACTGATGCCAAAATCTATAGAAAGATCTATAACATAAATATTATCGTTCAATTTCATCAAGATTTGAAATAGATCAGAACTACAAGCATGCAACTTTTAAATAACATCACCAACATTAAAAATATTTAATCTATTCTTATCATCAGTTCGTATTCCCATGGTTGGCGTTATTTTGTGCAATTTTATCACTTTCATCGTGTGGTGTGTGCACGTGTGATGCAAAAGATGATGCAACTGGTGATGCAGACTCAATGACTTTATTCTGATCGACTATGGGGATAAGGTCTGTGGAAAATTTTGATTTAGTATCTAGCATAGGCCAAAAGAAAAAAGAAGACGGTGTCGGCAGTAGAGGAGGACGGGGTTGGTGATCAAAACAGGTAATGACAGTAAGAGTCGGTAGTAAAGAAGGCGAAGAAGGTGGTGTTGGCAGTAGAGCCAGGGAAGGGAGAGGACGGATGACACTAAGCTCCTTAATCATATGAGTGACTTTCAGAGAAATAGTATTATCAAGCTTAGGTGCTTCAATGTGAACTCCGTTATTGATGGCAATCTTAAATGGGCTTGGACAGTTGGCAGTAACATGCCCATAACTTTAACATTTGTAGCACTTAGTTGTGGGACTAATCTTGGAAAAGTTCTTTTCAGTGTTCTTGCATTGTTATAAGACTTTTTTTTGAATTCTCTAACTGTGGGGATCACACAAGGAACACTGCTTTTTTGAGTTTTGGTTGGAAGAATTCATGATTTGGAGTATGTTATCAATTTAAGCCATTATATCATTAAGTGTTGGTTGGGACTCCATGGTTTGGCTCGAGCGAGTGAGTTTGGTCGGTTGGGATGAAAGTGTATTAGACCTACGGGGTTGAATAGATGGGTGAGGTCTAAACTCGTAGAAATATGGTGGCACACACTTGGTTTCTAGATCTTCTTTCATCCTATTGCATGCTTCAATCGGTCGTTGACCACGGAGTATTCACCTATTTACGAAATTGGTCCAATATTGATTAGCTTGTCCAATCAGTTTCATGGTAGCGAACCTGACTTTCTCAGCTTTAGAAAGTGGGTACCGGATGAAGTACATGACCATGCTTTATGGCTAATCTAGTAAAATATGAGGATCCTTCAAATACTCAGAATAATGTAGACGACTATCAAAAGTTGGTATATCCATAGTGGTGGTTTGAGAATTCTTATATGCAATTTTAGACTAGATGATTTTTTTTGAGTTTTGGATTTTGAATTTTTTTGTTTGGTTTAAAAAAAAATCTGTTTTCTAAAATTGTCGAGTCAGTCAACTCTAATTTTACCAGTCCAATTGGCCAGGTTGGCGTGACTCAGGTGGGAGGTTTTTCGCACTTGTCGTTCCTTAATTATAGAATCACGTTGAGTACTTTTCCTTCGTTATACACCAATCATACGAAATTTCAGGGAAACGCTTACCTTTCAATGTTTTCTAATTTTTATTTAGTTTTTTTTCAAAAATTTAAACTAAATGCGATAAAGCAAATAAATCTGAACTAATTATGCAAATCTCACCTAACTGTGCTGTGATACCAAACTGATGCGAAACATGTATGCGTGTATGGAAATCAGTAATAAAGCACTTAATCACGCTTCACCAACATGAAAAGATTGTTGGTAGAAAATGATTAAAAATAATAATACAGATATGAGTTAAATAAAATAACATGCATAGACTACTCTAATTTCAATCAAAAATCAATTAATGATAATAAATATGCAGGCAAAAGATTATACGATCCGTATCAAAGCTAGCGAATTCAAAGATAAGCAGATACACACAATCTTACATTTGTGAACAACAGTTAAATCGATAAATACTCAGAAATTAAAATATCAGACTCGAAATAACCGATTTGGATAAGAAATGTACCTACTGAAGATCAGGGGTGACCTCAATGTTCTTGTGATGATTGTAGATTTGTATAGCTCGCTTCACGAATTCAACGCTTCGAACAGTGCGTGATTTAGACTCCGGATGAGAAAGCTGCGGCCGAAATAAATCTTGAACACTGTAATGGTCTTTTTTACTATAGCAAACTTTAGAAACTGAGGTACTGTAGCATTGGGATACTGTAGCGCAGTACTGTGGCACCGTACTGTCGCTGTTACTGTAGAGTTTTTTTGTGGGGAATTTTATAGAGAATTAGAAGAGGGATTATTTTAGTTTTTTTTTGAAATAGAAATTAGAATTTGGGATTAGAGATCGAGAAAAGAATTGGAACTATAGAGAATTGAGATTATAGAAGCTAAGGTTTTGAGAAGGGAAAAGAGATGAGGAAAGAGGATACGCTTGCTAGGGTTTCACACTCCAAACTAGGGTTTCTCTAGGGCTTCCCACCAAAGAGAGAAATTTAGAGAGAGATCACAACTCATACAAATTTGAAGAAAAACTTTCATATCTTCATTGCCTTTCATATTGTTTGATATAAGAGGCCTTTTATAGGCTTATATAAAATTGAATACAACTCAAAGTAAAACTTCTAATCAAAATGGAATTACAATTTCAAATTTCAGAAACTAAACTCGTAATAAAAATACAACTCTAAAATAAAGAAAGTCAAAACAAAGAAACTAAAATACACAGAGTTCTACTACTAGGAAATTGGAACGAGGCGTCTTCTTCACTGGTGATACACGTGTCATACACGTGGCTTGATGTCCGCATCAAGTTGTCTATATATGCATATAGTATCTATTTATGCAAGTACAACTGATTGCGAGTATAAATATATTAGTGTCTGTATGTGTATGCATATGTATGTGTTAGTGAATAGATTTTGGATGCTCCTGATTGGTTTTTGCCAAATAATTTTTTTCCTTTTAAACCAACAAAAGATTTAATGACTTCAAATCAGAACCACCAAAACTAGACTAAACTGGATTGAAGCGGATTCAAAGAACTGATTTGCAAGATCCGGACTGAAGGGTGGATTAGACAGTGTGAGGTATGTTCCAAGGGTATGGCTCAAATTGTTGAAGTTGCCATCCCTGAGCTGGATGTCGCAAGGGGAATCTCATTGATGCCGTAGCTGTTTTACAGTTCTCCGAGTTAATTTTTTTTGTTTGAATTGGGAATAGATCAATCCGGGAGCACTCATGTAATGATAAGCTATGTAGCACCGACACTTCTATCATGGAACCGTGTCGTGTCCGACACGTGTGTCGTGTGTACTTTTAAGAATTTACCACGTGTCCACGTGTCGTGTCCATTTTAATGTTGCCGTATCCGTGCAACATAGATGATCAGTCAATGGGTTTTGGGTTCGGATTTGGGAATTCAAACCTAAACCCATTGAATGCATATTCTTCTGTATTTAATTAAATGGGTTATAGGGTTTGGATTTCAAACCTGACCCACTCCCTTCTAAGTTCCAAAACAATGTCTTCATGTAACCACCCCCACGCCACCCCCACCCCAACATGCACACACCAAAAAGATTAAAAAAGATCTAACCAATTTATAAGCACACTATTATTTGAATATAAATTGCAGTTTTTTTTTTAAAGTGCACACTTAAACAATTAATTTGCATTTCTTCACCTCTAAGTATATCCTTTTGTCTGTCTATGTTCAGAGTAAAAATTTCTTTTCGAAAGAAAGTTCAAGCAAAATTTTCATATATGTTTTACATTATACCTTACTGAAGCTATATAATTTATTTTGGCGTATCTGCAGTATATTTCTATTCCTGAATTTAGTGCAATATCCACGTATTCGTATCACATCATATCCCTATCCCATACCCCGTGTGACACAGGTGGTGAGGTTAGAAGCTGGATGAAACGAACCACTTTAGGGGAGAGAGAGTCGAGTGTTGCATCTTTTTCTTTCTTTCAAGTTTTCACTTATCTAAAACCTCTTTACATTTGCACTAAATTGGTTCAAGTCATTATCCATGAACATCAGCTATAGGGTCTACTCGTAGTCTCTAAGTGAGAATGCAACCTAATTGTCGTTTAACATCCCTGGTCATTGGTGGTGTGGTATCTTGATCCAATAACTCACGAAGATTAGCATACAGGGCTTTCTTCAAAAAAAAAAAAAAAAAATAGAAAGATTTGTTGCACATACCTAGGATTACATATATTCACAAAAAGTAGTCCCAAATGAAGGAAAAAAATAATGCTGAAAATAAATTCAATCCTAGGCTGTTGTTGTGCCATGTTTGCACCTGGGCTTACTCTTAAGTTAACATGAAGCCATATGTAGTGATTTCTTTCTTCGAAAATTCTGTTCAACATTTCATCGTTGGTGACAGAAGTGCAATCCTACTATCATGGCTGGTAATCGGGTCAGGTCGGGTTGGTTTTGGATATTTCGTATCCACACCCAAACTTGGAGGGCATTGGGTTTAAGTTTTTGATCCAAATCCGACCCATGAGGTCATGAGGCATCATGTAGGGGACGGTTTTTGGTCGGGGCTGGATTCTGGCCTCGGGTTCGGATATACCAAAAAAGTCAACGGTACCCTACACCAATGCTTATAGGACACCAATGCTTATAGGATTCGAGTCGGTTTTGGTTCTACATTACATTTTAATCAGATATGTGAAAATAAATAATTTGTACATCAAATCTAGCAATTGTTAATAGGAAGTTAACTACGAATGTTCAAAAAATATCTTTAGGTTTTATTTACTTATTTTAGACAATTTCATACATGTAACTCATGAAGTTGAAATATAAATATTTTAATTTAACTATTTAAGTGGGTATCCACACAACTATTACACTACAAGAAAAATGATACATATATTTAAATTTTTGGGTATTTACAAGCAAAACCATGATTTACCTAGTACAATTGTTAGTTTAATTCAATAATACAACTGTAATTAACTATAATTAAATACACGTCGGTAGGGATTACATTTGGGTTCGGGTCAGATCAGATTCGGGGTGGGTTTCTCTAAATCCATGCCCACCCCATTATAGGTTCAAATTAAGATAGGGTCTGGGGGGTTTAGTTCCTTTTTCATTCATACCCGGCCCGAAAGTTCTACCGGGTTAGAATACCAATCCATACCCGACCCATGAATACTTGGGACTGTTTGGGGTCTATTTAATCCTGTTCAGGACCTTTGGGGTCTAGATAATCGGATAAAATTCCCATTCCTACCTACTGTGGACTAATTATAAGTTTCATGGGAAAAATAATCCTTGATCTTGATTCGTATGAAATACTCTAGTTGCAGTAAATTATAAGATTTTTATGATTTCCATCTGAAAATCTTTACACCTTTCAATCTATACTAGAACACATACTTATAACATTTACTCAATAGTTTTCCTTTTTTTTCGAGTGATGTGGGAGTATTCATGCTATAAATGGTGCCAGTGCAATTTCCTAATTCACAATTGTACATGTTCAATAACATTGTGACGCTATTAAAATGTTAGGTTGCTTCTAGTTATTGACAGGTACCTCTGATATCCTTGGAGAAACTGTTATCAAGGATATAATTTGTGATAAATCCGTGTGATTTTAAATATGTAGTTCTTGAGCAATTACTGATCTCTTGCAACCTTTTTCTGCAGGCAACATCTGATCATTATTCTATTGGTTTGAAGATATTAAATCAGCTTGTCTCTGAGATGAATCAGGTTGGCCTCTGTGTGTGTGTGTGTGTGTGTGTGTGTGTGTGTCATATTCATAATCTGCAACAAAATATCCAGAACATATATTGTTAATCCTTTCTAATCAGAGCTTTGTAAGCATTTGTCATCTTTTGTCAAAAATATTCAAACTATATTTTTTCTAAGATATTCAACAATATGTTTATATATATATTCATTCAAATACACATGCACACAGATAAATTATACAAGGTGACCCTAGGTATCTTTTTCCATAACCACACACGCGCGCGCGCGCACACACATATTATACATAAAGATAGGTATATTCATTGAAGTTGAAAGATGAGTTTTCTCATTTAAGTGAATACCTGAAGCCAGAAGTGCATGTTTTACTAGGAATTATTCTTTTTGATAGAAGCTTCAAGTCAATTTTTTGTTGTTAGTTACCTAATCTTTGCAGGGATGTACATCCCTTGATAAATTTTCTGATGGGAATGTGGCTAGGTCCAACCTTTTGGGTTCTTTTAATATTTATATACAACTTGGTGTTAATCTCATGCATGAGCTGTTATAGAATCTAGTGAGGAATTCATCTCTCTTTGCTTAAGATCAAATATTTTTATAAGTAGGGTCATCTAATATTCTGATGTGGCTGTCATACCCCAAGAAAAAGTTATTATTCACTTGATAGCATGATTTCAACTTTCAAATTTCACCCGACTCATATATATATATATATATATATATATATATATATATAGAGAGAGAGAGAGAGAGAGAGAGAGAGAGAGAGAGAGATACTTGTGTCCTTCCAAAAGGATTTGAGCCCGAATCCTTCCAACTCAAATAAAAACCTTTGACATTCGAATACAATATCCACTCCATTGAAGTTGATCTATATTATTTCAAGTATCTATAAACCAAAAATCAAGTGTTTTGATACTTTTTGCCCATTCATCTAGCGGCGCAAAATGGACGGCCGAAAGTAGTGAGTTGGTTAGATTTATGTCTTTAGACATACAAATTCTCGATCCGGCCATTTGATTATGATCTAAACATTTAAAAACCCCTACAAACCAATTTTTGTTAGGTTTCAAATGTTCTACACTGTTAAACTAACCAACTCACTATTTAGGCCGTCCGTTTTTCTCCTACTTGATGCATGGGCAAAAAGTATTCAAAACACTTGATTTTTGGTTTATACTTGAAATAATATAGATCAACTTCAACGAAGTGGATTTTGTATTCGAATGTCGGTGGGTTGTATTTGAGTTAGAAGGATTTAGGCTCAAATCCTTTTGGAAGGACACAAGTACACACACACATCGGCCATGTCGAGGCCAATAGTGCTAATATGGTTGATATAGCTGATACTGACAGCCGATATCGATGATATGATACTAAAAACTATTGGCCGATACCGGTACCGAGCTTTTTAAATCTTGCTTGATAGTTATCCTTATCACTACTAGAACTTTTATGCTTCTTTCTTTATGACCAAAATGGAAAGATCTACCTACCCCATATTTATGATAGGGCCCACACTTGTCAAGAATTTGATACCAGTTTGGACAGTCGCTATCAGGTTAATCATGAAGGCTTGGTCAACTCCTTTGTGGAGTTTGATAATTAAGCATGTGTAGTTTTTCACTCAGTTAACTCAAATTTTATGCTTGGCCCATGGCCTAACTGAACCAAAACTGCAACCAACTCTGACCAACCTGACTCCCTTCTAATATAGGGGGTCGTGTATGCTTTGGATTGTGTGAAGGTTGAGTTGGTATGAAGGGCTTCTTATATGATTCAATTTCAACACCATTACTTAAATTGTCCAATCCCATAATGGACCAATAAAAACTAACAAACTAACAAACAGAAAATCCTCAAAGGTAAATCCAATGCAAATAATGGGATCCTTATCATAAAAACTATTGGCCAATACGGGTACCGAGACTTTAAATCTTGCTTGATAGTTATCCTTATCACTACTAGAACTTTTATAAAGGTTAGATCTGAAGGTGTATCTATTGTTGTCATAAAATATTTACATAGTATTACCGATTGGCTCGAATTTGGTCTCGGGCTGGTATCAGGCTATCTATCAGCCGACTTAGATGAGGGAAGGTCTGCAGAAGGTTGAACTTGTAGATTTGGATGCAGAGGGGAAAGCCTTCAAGACATAGAATTTATCGGTTTGCCTAGACTTGAACCCTATGACTTCTTTTACAATTTACAAGCTGTAGCGGACTAGTCTGCACATTCACAAATAGATATGCATATTTTACTTCTGATCTCACTGTGAGTTTCTATTATCCAGGAGTGTCCCCAGTGGACTGTGCCTTGTTCTGTGTCTGGTTCATATTATCATTTATGCCTTTTCCTAGTGGTTGGAGTTGGATGCGGAACACAAGGCTCAAAACTGTACCGATGCATTTTTAGAGAGTTATCTCTCATTTGAACTCAATTAGGAGTCTGGCATGTCCTTAACAGGGACTGCCTTATTAGCAAGGTCTGCAAACATGAGCATAGGGAATGGTTAAATAAAATACTAAAGCATATTCATGTTTGTCTTTTATGGCTTCCTTTTTTTATACACGTTTTGTTTTCAGAATTCTATCTCAGTGATTTTATTCTATAGTTCTAGGACAAGTGGATAATATCCATTCAAAAGATAGTCAAAGGCATTTGAAATTTTCATTTAATGAGCATACTTGGATACTTGTGATTCCGGCTGTTTGGGAACAATTCCCTTGACACGCAGTTAGTTTATAACAGCATAGACACAAGCGTGACTCTGGATGGAGACTAATATCTCTGAAAACCATTAGAAATGAGTAAACACAAACTTTGAGTGACGAAATAAGAAAACAGGCATAAGGGATGTATTAGAGGAAAGAAGGTCAGCAAAAATCTTGAGAAACTTTGACTGTCTAGAAGTGGGAATAATTGTGGAACTAAACCTGAAATCCTGAAATGGACTCTGCTAACCCCCAACCATAAG
The DNA here is from genome assembly GCA_038442645.1 of Agave tequilana. Taxonomy (NCBI): domain Eukaryota; kingdom Viridiplantae; phylum Streptophyta; class Magnoliopsida; order Asparagales; family Asparagaceae; genus Agave; species Agave tequilana. The sequence continues at coordinate 188,032 of JAVJIF010007936.1, forward strand.
CAAAAAATGTGCCGGGAGGCCATCATCAGGGAACCAGCTTTACCTGAACTCATGATTTGAGTATGAATAAACCAGATTGACTTTATAACTAGTACCTGTTTCAGCCGATGTTATGTAATAACAGGAATTGGATGAAAATGATCCTTAACTAATTTAGCTATTTAGAAATATAGAACTGTAGAGCTAGGCAACGAAGTATGACACACACACACACATACAGAAATATGTATATACAAAAATATGTATATCAGCCGACAGCTGAGAGTCCCTCTCAGTCTGCGGTGACGTGGCACATTATGAGCCACATAATTTGACAATCTAAAATGACGCCCGCTTTTGAAAATAATTGAAATTATTAAAAGCCCATATCGTTTATCTTTTCTTGGAATGATGTATTAGTTTTATATTCTTTATTATTTTTTCTCTCCTTTTATATGTCTATCTCTCTGTGTTTCCTCACGCTGTCAGATCTAGATTTTTGTCTTGTAGAGAATGTCGTTCTAAAAAAGCGAGAGCGGGATCAGATATTAATTTTTAGTTGCAGACCTAGATCTCCAGCAGCTATTTTGATAGGTTCATGTTCCCTCGGGATGTCAGCTTCAATATTTTTATTGTGATTCTTCTCTTCTTCTTCTAAAGAAAAGCCTATCTGAAATTTTTCATCATCAGAAATATTGGCTATTCGATTTAAAATCTGAAAGACAAAATAAAATACACATAAATATATAACCAATCTATCAGAGATGCTACTGAAGTCGCAGGAAAAAAATTTATTTTAAAAGCTGTCCTTTTCATTAGGACTGCTTTTGGTCGCATTCATAATAATAATTGTCAGATAAAATTGAATTCTGTGATCATAGTCGGAGTATGAAATTTCATCTTCAAACCATTTATTTTACAAGACAGCGATCAAAGTTGCAGTCTAATTAAAATTTATTAATAAAAAGACTGCGACCTTGGTCGCAAAAATGAAAAATAAGTTATAAAATACTGCGACCAAAGTCGCAGTGTTATCAAACAAAACTTTTCAAAAAGACTGCTATTACATAAGACTGTGACCAATGTCGCAGTTTTCGGTCGTAGTCTTCTAACCATCTTAATTACTTAATTTTTGAGACCTTGTTCACTGCTTCAATTGACTATGTCTCTTGTTTCATAAGAATATGACCATGGTCGCAATATTCTATTTAGATTACTTAATAAAAAATATTATGACCAAGATCGCATTGTTATCAAACAAAACATTCTCAAAGAGACTTCTGTTACATAAGACTGCGACTGAAGTCGCAATCTTCTAATCATCTTAATTAATTAACTTACGAGATTATTGTCACTGCTTCAATTGACTGCGACTCTTATTTCATAAGACTGCGACCATGGTCGCAGTATCCTATTTAGCTTAGAAAGGTCAAAAAAATACTGCGACCCTAATCGCAAAAATAAAAAAAGGCTGCAACACTGCGACCAAAGGTCGCAATGTAAAACAAAAATAAATCTAAAAAGTGAAAATAATAATAATAAATTTAAATCCAAAATTTTTCTTTTTTAGAAACTGCGACTTCGATTGCAGTTTCAGATAACAAAAAAATAAAATAAAATAAACTGTTTCAAGTCGCAGTAATAGATTTTTATTGTGATTAAAACATCTTTCAAAAAAAACTTGAACATTAATGCTACCATGGTTGCATTCTTTTAAAATAATTTATTTTTCTAAAATTTAGTAATCAAGATCTGTAATTCTTTTGTTTGAAAAAACTCAAAATTTTTAGATCTGTAATTTTTTTAGTAGAGGAACAGTTGTAGCCAGGTTAAAAGTGAAACTAAGGGTATTTTAGTCATTGGGCAATGAAAAGTGGTTGAGGGTCTCCTTTTACCGCCTAAATTTTTGACTTCTCTGCGGCTAATATGAAGCCACGTCATGCCGGCTGAGAAACTCTCTCAGCTGTCGGCTGAGGTACAGTAACCCCTATATTTATATTAAGGGAGGCTGCATGTGTACCATGGACTTGTTTCCACACATCTCATTAAGTGGCTGTTAAATCATGGTATAAAGAGATCTTTCAAAGAAACTGATTTCATTTTGAGACTATCCCCCTTTATTTAAAGAAATGACTTTTATCTATGGTATGGTAACTGTTTTGAGAAGAACACAACGAATTGATTTAGAAGATCAAAATAACTCCTGTAATAGACTGTTAAAGCATGCGAATTTAGTAACGATTAATAACAAAAAGAAATCAATGATCATCATTATCATTGATAGTTAAAAGCCAAGATAAGAATTGTCACTGACACACTGCTAAACCACATTAATCAGAGATAACTACCAAACAAGGTAGTTTGTTAATTTTTCTTGTGTTTCTAGTTTAAGTGTTCATATTAGCTCCCTCATAGGTCTAGCCTAGAAATCACACAAACAATATAGACAGAAACACTCATGATAACCTAGACAAGCAGCTGGAAACCGGAGACATCAGAAATCGATTAAATTCTATTAGTGTCTTTAATAGGATTTTTGTGCTTTTGATTTTAGGGCCATACTCTCACTAGCTTGTAGAATTATGCAACAATGTATTTACTTATCATTTAGGGTTGAGAACAAATGCCGCTTAGCCATGGCTATAAGTTCTGAGTAGATCATATGGTGGATACTCGGTCCATTACCAGTGTTCTAAATATCCCCGTTATAACCCCGATATTGCGCCGATATTGCGTTTACGGCACCTAGCCGCAATGATTTGGCACATCCAAACCGATATAGCGTTTTTCATTCAAAATCGCCGATAAATATGCATGGACCCGATATATCGGCCGCAATTTCGGCGATTTTGGACCCGATATAGCGTTTTACACCCAATTTCTAGGTTAGGTATTTGGGTAATTCGAGTGATGTGGCAATGTGACATTTTTGAAGATTCTACACTTGGATAGTGATTATGGATTCATAGGCTTAATGCAAGTTATCGAGTTAAGTATATCTTAAACATATTAGTATGATGTTTTATGTAGATTTATATAATTTATACATATATTGTCTTATTGAGATTCGATTTAAGACAAGAAGATTTGTATATTTACAGTCTGATTTTGACATCCGATTTTTGAAAATATCCCCGATATATCCCCATCTCCGATATATTTTTCCGGCCGATGTAGCCGCTGTGGCCGCCATTTAGAACACTGCCATTATCATAAATTTACTTCATTATTAGAGGCTTCACATGATATCCAGAAGAATCACAATGGTATTTCCCATCATCCCATGTCATGCCCATATGAATCAAAACTTCATCTAAATATCTCTGTAAACTTATACGTAGGGCTATCACAGAGCGACAATTAACTCTGAAACTGTTGTCATAATTTTTTTTAAAATAGTGGGTGTTTTGCAATAACAGAAAACTCAGCCAAGATTTAATGTGTATTTATCTTTGATTAGTTCCTATGAGAGCCTTGTTTACCTCTGATAGACAATTGGAGTCTAGATGTTTCTATATGTGCATAGAGTTGAACTTAGTTTTTGTCGAGTAGTGCAGTTAATTCATAGAGCCAAGGGCGTAGTTTTTACCCTTTTTTATTTTCAGGCATTCTTAAGTGACTTAAATGTCAGTGAATCCTGGATGTAATTGTAGTCTGTAATAAGAGCTAGTAATAGTGCTTGAAATCGTAGTTGTATTCTGTTAGCACAAAATCTGTGTATGTGCTCAAGGTCAGAACTTAAAATAAAAAATAATAATGAGTAGAAAGCTATCTGCAAATAACCTAAAGCACACTTACATTATGAACTCTTGCCTGTTTTTCAAGTCACGAATCAAATCATTTTAGTGTTTTTATAAAGCTTTATATATAGGAGTCATGGACAGATTTCACCTTGTATGGGAGTAGAATATGTAAGCAAGGATGACGAAACGGGGTTTTTAAAGTGGTAATTTGCTCTTGTTATTTGAAGAACATTGTTATATAAACAGAAGCTCTTACACGACAACTAGGGGTGGCAATGGCTAGGGTAAGGGAAGGATAAGGGTCTTACCCCTTACCCTTACCTTAAGCACCCAACCTTTTACCCTTACCCTATAGGGTAATTTACAAATTACAATTACCCTACCCTACTGGGTAATGGGTAAAATTTTCTTTTGCCTTATATAAGGTAAATGGGTAAAACGGGTAAAATATTTTTAAAATTTATTAAAAAAAGAGAAGTAAACAATAAAATGTAATTCAATTACTAACTAGTGGCATAACCATTAAACACAGTAAGAATTAGACACCACTTAACTATAATTTATCAATACAACACTTGTATGCAATCTAATTAGGTAATCATCTACCAAAACATACAAGGAAGTACTAAAATTGGTTAAAGAAACATATCTATTGGAAGCACACATTCTTCTTTTTTTCCAAAGAAATCGTGGAAATATTGGAAAGTGGATTGGGGACTTTACACTATTCAATACTTGTGGTATTAGTTTTATTTTATCTATTCAAGTGGGTAAACAGGTAAATGAATAGGGTAAGAAATTCTTATCCTTACCCTACCCGTTTAGATAAATGGGTAAGAAACTCTTACCCTTATCCTACCCGTTTAGATAAATGGGTAAGTATTTTGTTACCCTTACCCTAAAAAAATAGGGTAAATGGGTAGGGTAAACAGGTTTACCCTTATCCATTGCCACCCCTAACGATAACCCCTAATTTTTAGTAACAAGTTTAACCTATACACACTAGTAGCAGACTTTCGTGCAGAACTACTAGGGATCTGATTCATTCGGATGTAGATCTTATTCTTGTTAGACCATCATCATAAATAAGACGTGATTTGATAATGATTAGATTCCACCCGGGTCATTTTGTGTCATAGTATAATGCCCATTGAGAAAGATGTGTACATTGCAGTGATGTCTGCATTCTTTTCGAATAGGCCATTCAGAGTTGTAGCAATAATATTTCATTGGAAAGGCAATGTATTTTTTTCAAAATAGTCTATGCAGGTCTTCATCGAAACATCTCATTGAATCATTGATCAGCCAAGAAGTTCTCCGTGCAATCCTAAGAATAGATATTTCTGTTGTTACTGGATTTATCTATATTCTAATCTGTACTTGTTTCTTGCTTTGTATTCTGTTTCTGGTGGCTTCAACTCGTATTATCCACCAATTTCTGATATATGCTTATTTACAATTTAATGTTTAGACAATCACCTTTATCTTCTGTGTTCTCAAAAATTTGCCAGCCAAACCCTGGACTGCCTCTGACACACCATCGAAGGGTTGCCTCCAGTTTTAGGGATCCATCACTATTCCAAATATTCCAAATATCACTGACTTCCTTGCGTCAACTTAAAAATGATGGAAATATGCAAGGTTTTTGGTGATTCTGGTCATTTGAGAATACTATGCATTTTGACCTGTTTCCTAGTACATATTCTGATTTTGTTTTTCCCTCTGCTGGTTTTTCCATCTTATCTTGCAGTTTCGAGCATGTTAAAGCAACTTGCCATTTCTCTTTCATTGAGGTGTTTGTCTTATGATTTTGTTGGGACTTCCCTCGATGAAAGTTCTGAAGAGTTCGGTACAGTGCAGGTATCACACTCAAGTTTAACTTGTAGGAAACTTTCTTATTCTATCCTGTCACCTGGTTTGCTTTAGACTTCCACTGAAAATGGTCATGTATGAGTAACTTGATCAAGTTAAAACCTGTTACGGAGGTGCCAATATAGCATAGTGGTTAAACCTCTTTGCAGTGGGCAGAGGTGTGGGTTCAAATACTTTTGCACCAGGCTACAACCCATATTCCAAAAAGAGGAAGACAAAAAAAAAACTTAAACCTGTTATTACCCACTCTTGGCTTCTGATACTGTTTCGATGGATAATTTTTTTTGTGGGAAAACAGGGATAAAAAGTTTATTGTTGGTCACATTTACTTCGTGAGGACCCTGGGTGGTAATACTAAGGATGTTATTTTCTACACACACAACAGGGAATGGGGTTCCCTGCAATTTACTGTTTCCTTTGTTTAAGTCATGTAATGACAAAAAGTCCTTTGGATAACCATTATTTGGACTAATAATTTTCTGCAGATTCCAGCTTCTTGGAGATCAGTTCTAGAGGATCCTTCTACTCTTCAAATATTTTTCGATTACTATGGAATAACAGAGCCTCCTATATCAAAAGAGGTATACTATGAACTAACAGAACCTTTTAAGTTTTTGCTGTTCACACAATGCTTTCTTTTAAAACATTACAAATAAACTAAGATTAATCATGTGAGATGGATGGGAACTATCATACCAAGCCAATTTCTGAACAGACCCTTTGGCAGAACCTCCATAAGGAAGGTAATGTGTCAGTTTCTTGGGGCCCATTTACTTCTGATCAAAGCAGATGCTGTGTCCTGTATTGGTTGCTAATTTCATGCTTGATCAACATCCTCTCTTGGTTGTCAATTTCCTGCTTGACGCTACAACAAAAATGATAACAACAACACCACCACGAATGGCGGCGGTGGCAGCAACAACTACAACAGCAACAACTACAACAGCAACAAAGCTTTTCTCTTGATTCTTTGCCCTCGGCTGCATGGACTCTCTTTTGCCATTCAGTTCTTTCAAGGGTCATCAGCCATCAACCTTTGTTAAATTAAAAACTAGCACATCCCTCATAACTGCTTCAATCATTAATTCTACCTGATTCCCTCTTGCTCCATTAACTGCTTCTTTCTCTAAACTCTATGTTATCATATTTAGTCCCTTTTTTACTCTCTACTGAGTCTTTTGACATGGTGTTATCAGAAACTTGGGATATCTGTCATAATGCCCTTCTCTTAATGAAGTAGTGTCACTCTTACTTTTCAAAAAGTATGGAGATCTTTGTTAATGTGGACAAGTTTGTAGACTTAGATCTATGAATTTGCAGTGTAGAGTGAGATATTTCCCCAATTATTAGATTAAAAATTGGTCCTTTTGTATCATGGTCTGGCACCTCCATGTCCATTCCAACCCTTGATATGTTACACAACATATAAATGTTAATTAGTACTTTCAAATCTTTATTTGGTGTGTTGCTTTATGTTGTATCGTTGTTATCATCATCTTTGTCTATTTGTGTGTCTGCTTGTGAGTGTGATTTTATTTCTTAAAGCTGAAACAGTCATGCTAGTAAATGTGAAAGGTCCAATTCGTTTGTTGACTAATGGTGGTTAATCCTTGGTATTTTGCGTGTTTGCAAGTCATCTCAGTTTTTTTTTTTAAAGATATACTACATTGGCTCTTTTAGGAAGGATTTGGAAGCAAGTCCTTTCTTTTCAAATTCAATGAAAGGAAAAACCAGATTATGATCCGTTCCGGTTAAGTTCATCTTAGTTCGTCAAAATGCCTATAAAATAAGAATGAAAGGGGTTTTTGCCTATAAATCAAGTACAAAAAACGAACGATCAAAAATAGCAAGTTGTTCAGTTTAATAGTCTAGAATATTTGAAATCTAACAAATGGATGTGTAAGGGTTTGTAATTGATTAGATCATGATAAAAGGGTTCGGTTCAGGAGTTTGTACCTCCAAATTTATAGATCTAAGCACAATCTTATTTCCAGGCTCTCCATTTTGCGCTACTTGATGCATATGAAAGGAAATTCAACTTCACTTGATTTTTTGTTTTAAGACACTCTACATGATATGGATCGACTTTAATGGATTGGACTTTTCATTTGAATGGCCCATCATTGAATTTGTATGAAAGAATTTGCTTTTAAATCCTTCTGAAAGTAGTCAAAGTCTATTTCATATTGTATGTATATATTTTCAAGTTGTACCATAGTCTATATTCAAGTTAAACAGGCCCAAAGTTCAGGTGTAGGAAGTGATGACTATTGAAGTTAACTGTTAATGCTTTTGTCATGTGATTTAAGTAAACAGTTCACTGACAATGTGGTAGTCTTCTTATTAGTTTTATCATCTTCACTCGTAAAGTCTTTCTTAGTTTTCAAGAATTTTGCATGCTTAAATTGCTATACAGATTTTTTTAGTCTTCAGGAACTGTTGTATGTAACAACTCGTATATTCCTATACAATTTTTTTTAACTTGAATCCTGTATTACAATATGTTAGTTTATTCTGTAGTGAATAGTGGTGTTCTTTCCCTTGTTTTATTCTGCTTCACGGCAAGGTGCACTGCTAGTTGTTTTTGACTTCAGCCATGTTCAACCATTCTGCTAAACCAAGTTAAATACTCGCAAATAATATTTCTTAGATGTCTTAATTTACCTTAGTATTATTTAGTCTTGGCTCGGTTTGGAAGTTCATAATGTTTTCCTAGTGGTGCTAAGTCAAAGTTTTATGTCTCATCTTTTCAGGAACATCTTTGGTGTAGTATGATAGTTGTGTTTAAGAAATTAATATTAGTGTCGAATGATTACATCACATTGATGAGATTCTTGGGAGGAATGTGCAAGAATTGCATTTTCAGCTAGTGGAGATTTTGGTCCAAAATAAGCTATGCATTTCCTGATATAAAGCTCTAAATCTGTTTCTCAAAAATAACAATCGTTTCCAAATCCATGGATTATCATTTACTTTTTAATTATTATGCATGATAGCCGCATGCTGGAAAGCTTTAAATTAGAGATGTGCAAAATTTACCATTATTTAGGTGTTCGTGTTCACAACTGGACTATGGAGTATATTTGACCCGTAAATTACTGCTTAGCTTCTAGTTGCATAAATTTCTAGGTTTATTGATTATTTTTTTCCTTCATTTATGTTATTTTCAAAAGTTATGGGATTATTTTCTTTAAATCCATAGATTTTGAAACAAATCATGAATATGAATATGGAAAAGCCAATGAAAAGGATGATAAGGCTTCAGAAGTAATTTGGTTGAGCATCCAACAATCATGTAGGTTATTATAAGTCTGTTAGTGAAGAAAGCCTATTATACCTATGAATTTATAATTCAAGATGGTGGTTGCGGAGGCCAGGGCTCAGTGATAAAGTGGTGGGGATGGGTTGGGGGAAGTTTTAGGTTCAGGTTGTGTAGCTAGCCCTGTAAAAGAGAGAAGATGATGATGGTAATTGCATGAGGATGGTTGATGTGAGTTTAATTATATAGTGAAACTATTTTGTTCTTCCTCTGATTTCTAAATTGTTTTGCCACTGGTCTCAGACTTTTTCTGTGGCATCTGTGCTCTCCTTGCCTTCTGATAAATATAATTTTCAAATTATTTTCTTAAGTATATTGTTTGGATCCTTTTAGTTAATAGCTTTTAAATCTTTTGGCTGTTAAACTTTTCATTTTTTATAATGAAATGCCTGTTTATGCCTGTTGTTTACTGTTTTTCCAAGGAGAGAAGTAATGGTGAAGCTGGTTGTCCTACAGACTACAGTTGACCTGTAATCATTTTTTGATAATATTGGTTACAGATTCAGTTTATTGTCTAAAATCATGAAGCATTAGTATCTAGGCTTGAAGTTTCAATACTAAGTAACCTTAATTTTATAATTAATGTGGTCGCTGATTACATTGAAATGCATTTTCTAATTAACTGAGCAAACAAGAAACTAGCGATCATCAGCAGACTAGTTCAGTTATCACTACTCTGAGTTCTGCATGTTAAATCTCCACGAATAAGTTCTTGTAGCAAACTTGTTATCTGAGATGACAAATTATTCTCTTCTACTTGTTTGCTTCTGTGTTTCTTATACCTGAGGTATCCCCTTCATTAGTTTCGTTTTTCATCCCTTCATGTCGATGTCTATTGTCTTGTTTCTACTTGCTGATCATCAAGCTTGTGCCCTTAAAGATTCTCACATTTCACATAGTGTTTTCTTAATATTATCAGGCTTTGGAGTGTTTAGTGAGGCTTGCTTCTGTAAGGCGGTCTTTGTTTACGGACGATGCTGGGCGTTCACAGTTTTTAGCTCGTTTAATGGCAGGAACTAAAGAAATTCTACAAACTGGCAAAGGTTCGTATTCAGAACTTTTTCTTTCCTATTAGTACTTCAATGCATTATTCTGTATACTGATTTCTCTTGATTTTTCTGTCTCACAATTTTACTCAAGGATGCCATGTTTGAACAAGTTCCCGCATATTCATGAATTGTCAAAGTGATAAATATTAAATTTATTATGCCCTGAAAGTTTACTATGTTGCGCTGAACATTTGACAAGTAAAAAACCTACATTACTGTTAGGGAATTCAGGAACATTAGAGGACCTTTAACGCCGCATATGGTTCCAAGATAAGAGGGCATTTAACATCACGAGGAGTAACAGTAGAGAGGAGAGGGGAGAGAGATTTAAGAGAAAGCGGGCAGAGTGAAACAGATAGTAGAGAAGAAAGAGAGGTTTAGGGTTTGGACAAATATCAGAATTAGAAGTTTGGGAAAGAATTCAATTTGCAATCATTAGCACTCAATCATTAATAGCAAAAGTAATCCGTCTTTGAGAATGTTAACCATATGTATAGCATTAAATTCCCAATTAGAATCGAAAGCCTAATCTAAGTGTAACTTTCCAAGTAGACAACAAGGTAAAAGAAAACAAATGAAAACAAATCTTGAGCTTCTAATTTTTGAATTCTACTTGAGCTTGGTTCATGGAGATTCAATTAAGGAAGTCTTTAATTCAATTCATAACCTTGCTCTCATTGATGCGATTTTTTATCTGACACTAGGGTTTTTTGGTTTCTTCACTTTCTTTTCTTTCAATAGGTTAAACTCTAACTTTCGTCATGGCTTAGTTGTTACATATTTTTTCCTTTTAGCAACTTTCATGAATTTAATCAACTGTAGGATTTTTTTCTTCTTCTTGTGTTGTCAGCATTACGCACATCTCTTGGTAGCAATGAAATTTGTGGGGAAGGCTTAGTTACATATTTTTTCCTTTTAGCAACTTTCATGAATTTAATCTACTGTAGGATTTTTTTTTCTTGTGTTGTCAGCATTATGCACATCTCTTGGTAGTAACGAAATTTGTGGGGACATTGGTTTCCAAGTAATCTTGCTGAGATATGGGTGTAGCATAGTTGCAAGCCCAACCTATTACATGGTTCTATAAATTGAGGTGCAATAGTCATTGTTGTGCCACATTCATGAAAAAAATTGTTCTTTAAGGATGAATTGCATGCTTAAAGAAATTTAGACAAACTTAATGGCTATTTGTTTATTTCTTTACTTTTCTTGAGAGTGGGTCATGTTTAAAGCTAGTATACCTAGCACATGCTATGCGTGTCTCCAGAGGAAAAAAATATAAAGAATTATTACGAAAGAAAGGCCGGTGTTTTAATGTTTACACAACTCTTTAGTATGAATCAAAATTTTAACTTTCTCACTTTAGAAGAAAGCAAATGTTTGTCAAGATAATAAATAGTTAACTCCTGTCTAAAAAAAGATATAACCATGGTTTGAGATCTCGGTGTTCGTATTGACGAACAATTTTGAGTATCATAATCGGCCATATCGGTTGTTTTGCCGCCGATATCGGTCACAACTGTAGAAAATTTTAAAAATAATTAAAAATGTCTAAAATTTTTCCAAATAAATAGTATCATTTTGACATATATTTGGGAATAATTGATGGAATTCTAATCACATTTTAATAAAATATTACAATACATAGTAGTTGGTGCAAAGACTATATTCATATATGTAGATCCGAGATTTGGAAGGAAATCCTTCCCACTCAAACTCTATATTAGGGAAAACGAGTTGATGATTCACTCTGCTCGAGTCGATCTACATTGATAGGAGTGCCTAAAACAAAATAATGATGTGTTTTAAATGTTTTTTAACTTATCCACCAAGGAGGTACAAAATGAACGGCCTATATAGTGGTAAGTTAGTTTAACGTGTAGAATATTTGAAATCTATCAAAATTTGGTGTGTAAGAACTTTTAAGTGTTTAGATCATATTGAAATGGTTGGGTTGAGAGTTTATATGTCCAAAATTGTCGATTTAAGAAATATACTTTCGGCCGTCCATGTGTGCCTAGTCGATGCATGGGAAAAAAAAACTTCAAAACAATTCAGTTTTAGATTTTGTTCACCTTGATGTAGATCAATTTCAACATAGTGAATCTTCAATTTGAATGGCCTAATATTGAATTTTAATGGGATGAATTTGGCTCCAAATCATTTCAGAAGTAATCAAGTATATATATATTTACGGGGCCGTTTGTTTCGTCGTAAATATCGTAAAAGTCCGTAATTCGTAAATGATTTACAACCCAATTACAAATACGGTTTTTGTTTGGATCGTAATTCGTAAAAGACTTACGAAACTCAACTACCACTTACTTGCAACCTAATTATCACTCACTTACAACCCAGTTACAGTTAGAGACTGTCTGGTTGCCGTAATTCGTAAGTCATAATTGATAAAGTCTTTTACAGTTGTAAATGATTTACATGCATGTAAGTTTTACAGTGTTTGGTTGGTAATATAAAGTTGTAAGTGGGAAAGTGTATTGTATTTTACGGTGTTTGATTGTCGTAATATGTAAGTCGTAAGTGAAAAAGTTGACCACAAAATTAACTTAGAGATTTAAAAAGTTTTAATATTGCAAATAAATATAAAAAATGCTAAATATTAAAAAATTAATATTAACATAAAAATATAATACAAATTTGTATGACCACAAAATTAACTGTAACTGGGCTGTAAGTGAGTGGTAATTGGGTTGCAAGTGAGTGATAGTTGAGTTGCGTAAGTCTTTTACGAATTACGGTCCAAACAAACACCGTAGTTGTAATTGGGTTGTAAGTCATTTACGAATTACGGACTTTTACGCCTTTTACGGTGAAACAAACAACCCCTTAATTTTGTGGTCATGAAATTTGTATTATTTTTATGTTAATATTAATTTTTTTAATATTTAGCATTTTTAATATTTATTTGTAATATTAAAACTTTTTAAATCACCAAATAGTTAATTTTGTTATCAACTTTCTCACTTACGACTTACACGTTACGATAACCAAACACCGTAAAACACAATACACTTTTTCACTTACAACTTTATATTACCAACCAAACACCATAAAACTTACATGCATGAAACTCATTTACTAAAAGACTTTACCAATTACGACTTACGAATTACGGCCAATTACGACAACCAAACAGACCCTACATGAAAAAGTGGATAACATATAAATTTTTAACTAACAAAATAGTTAAATAATAATTAACTATGCATATTTTTCTATAAAGTTGGTCAGGTTAGATTGAATAATCCATTAATTTATTAAAATTTTCTTCCATAGTAGTTAATGAAAGTTAAACAGTTAATTAATGACATTTATAATTTAGACAAAAACTAATTGTTAACTTAGATAATAATTGGGTCTTGGGTTGGGCTATTGTATAGCTCAACCCAAAACCCAATAATCCATCTCTACATAACCCCTAATCCCTAAATTAGAATAAACAAGAAAACAGAAAGAGGGACATATTGGAACAATCTCTTGTGCGAGCATCTGTCTCTCCCACACCGATCTCTGATCGTAACTGCCCATCTTCGACCTTGTTCGCCTAATGCCAATCTCCAAGCTCGTCTGTCCTCCCATCTCTTCGTGCGACCTCCTCTCCTCTAAGCTCCGCCACTTTTCTCTGGCCTCTCTTGCACTCGTCTTTGATTCCCCCTCTTCAACAAAGATCCCCGACAAAGATCTCCTCTCCTCTAACCTCCGCCACTCTTCTCTGGCCTCTCTTGCACTCGTCTTTGATTCCCCCTCTTCAACAAAGATCCCCGACAAAGATCTTCGGCCTCCTCTCTCCATCGACTTTGAGTGTTTGTTTGGGTGACTGTCTATGAAACTACATGCAGTTTCAACTATAGTAAACGAGTTATTTTGATGCAGTTCAAGTTGTATGTAGCCTATGTAGCCCGAACACTTTTATCATGGAGCCGTGTCGTGTCCGAAACGTAACTGACACGCATGCTGGACACGTGTATTTTTAAGAATTTGCCATGTGTTCATTTGTTGTGTCCATTTCAACGTTGCCGTGTCCATGCAACATAGTATGCAGCTAACATAGTAGTTAGGGTTGTATTTTAGGTTTTTTTTTGCCTTTTGTTGTAGTTAGAACCTATGTAGCATGAACACTCCTATCATGGGGCCGTGTCGTGTCCGAAACGTGTCCGACACACGCGTCGAACGCAAACATAGTGTGTTTTTTTAAGAATTTGTCACGTGTCTGCGTGTCGTGTCCATTTCAATGTTGTGTTCGTGCAACATAGGTTAGAACTGCGACCAGATTGGCAGCAGTGCCAACTATAACAATTGAGGTATAATTAAAAAAAACTAAAAAAAGATGCCACAATGAGCCTTTCTCGGCAATTTCTATGCAATACAAGTTCACCATGCATTAAACTAAATAATTGTTTTTTATTTCCTGCAATTAGAACTGCAACTACGGAATGGCAAAACCAACACATGTCCCGGTATTCTAACTACAAGAATAAAAGTCGTGCAATTGGAGCTACAATGTAGCTCCAACTATATCAAACCAAACAACCCTTGAGTAAGGTTAGACTTTACACTTCAACCTCCTTTCTTTTTCAGTTTTTGAAGAAACTGTAACAGTCGTCATCTATTGAATTTGGTATCGGCTTATATCGACTCGTATGAGTCAATTTCAACCAATACGAGACCGAAGGATATGGCTGTTTGGCCCAGTCCGAAATTAAGTCCCCGATATCGTATCAGATAAGGCTGATTCTGATAGGGTTTGGCGATATGTATTGGAATCACTTGTTATTTCAACCCATAGATTTAACCAATTGGAAACTTTTAGTAAAGTTAGATACTTCTCAAGTGCTTATCTAAAAAGAAAAGATAGTGTTATCGAATAAAAAAAAAGGTTAGTTATCTTTGTAGGATTTGATTTCCAATGAAAATAGATAAACTTTAAAGGTCGAGATTTGATTCTCAAATAATGTTACAAAAATATATTATTGAAAAAAAATCTAAAAATTATCTTCTAGAACTATATTTGGATTATGAAAAAGCTTAGGTTCAACTAGAATGGAAATTATCGAACATGAGCAAGTAAAAGTTATAAGTGATATATACTCAATTTGATGTGAATCACTATTTTTTTGACTTAAATAATTTATTTGTGATAACTTTATTTATCCACCAAATGTAATTTCATTGCTACCTTATCTAAATTTTGTAGTAGTATGTCGATATTTTTAAGAGAAAAGTAAAAAAAAGAATAGAGAGAGTTAAATAATTAAAATGACGCTTGGACATGAATAAATATGGTTAGATTTTTTGAGATTCGGATAGAATTTAATATATGGTTGCATAGATCAAAACTAGAAAAGAAGGGAATTGTTTTAAATTTGGGGGTCCTGTGAAATACAAAAATTATAGATGTCTGTGAACCTGGTATACTGAAGTTAATTTTAACCACCATCTAAATTTTCTTGTACTCCTTATTAGCTTGAGATTTTATGTTGATGGCTTTCCTTCCTCAGAATCCTAATTAAATTGTGATTCTAACTTTCTGACTTTTTATTTTAGTGGATTGGAATTCAAATTTGTTTTTCTCCTTTTATATTTATTTAAGGTCTATTTTATATATTTTTATTTAAATCATTTATTTGACAATTTGTCAGTTATCTTTTCAAACATCCCTTTTCTAGTTATAGTTATAGAGATATATGTTATACCTAGAATAAAAATGAGAGGAGATATTTATCTGGAATTAGGTTCTGATTGGATATGAATAGATTCAATTTGGTTTTTTATTTTAATAGAATCTGTATCATGTGGATTTCACTAATTCTCCGAAATGATTATTTGGTATATTTCTAAAGTTCAAATTTACTTTTCCTTAATATGAATGTTTCTATCTTTGGACTATGACTAAGATACCCTTGGAGGGAGAAAAGGGGGGAAAAGGCTCAAAGTGTTTGCTTTTAAGATTACACAGACATATTATATGTATGTATGTATTTATGTACGTAGAGATCCACACCATTCAAGTTGATCTACATTAAGGGGCCGTTTGTTTCGCGTAAAAGTCCGTAATTCGTAAATGACTTACAACCCAGTTACAACTACGGCGTTTGTTTGGACCGTAATTGTAAAAGACTTACACAACCCAATTACTCCTCACTTGCAACCCAATTACCACTCACTTACAGCCCAGTTACAGTTAATTTTGTGGTCATGCAAATTTGTATTATTTTTTTATGTTAATATTAAATTTTTTAATATTTAGCATTTTTAATATTTATTTGCAATATTAAAACTTTTTAAATCACCAAATAGTTAATTTTGTGATCAACTTTTTCACTTACGACTTACACATTACGACAACCAAATACCGTAAATCACAATACACTTTTCACTTACAACTTTATATTACCAACAAAACACCATAAAGCTTACATGCATGTAACTCATTTACAAATGTAAAAGACTTTACCAATTACAACTTACGAATTACGGCCAATTACGACAACCAAACAGACCCTAAATGGAGTACCTAAAAGCTAAACATTGAGTGTATTGATTATCTAATTATTTATTTTTTCTGATGCCTCAAGTAGGAGGCCAAAAAATAGCATGTTGTTTATTTATGGTCTAATATGTTTGGAATTTAATAAAAGTTGGTGTTTAAGTGTTTTAAAGTGTATAGGTCATGATCAAAGGTTTGGGTGAATAGTTTATATGCCCTAAATCCAAGAAAAATGCTAGTTTTGGTATTCCTCTCTGTATTACTTGCATACACAAGAAAACTAGGATGCGTTTGATTTTTCAGTTTTAAACATTCAAAGTGAAGTTAAAAAAGGTGCCAATGGTACCATGTATATTTCTCCTTAATTGAGCTGAATGTAGGACATTATACAGCTGACCTGAATAAGAGGCTTTCATGTTCTTATTTTCTACAAGATCACTCATTTTACAGAATTAAATATGTTAGAGCTACATTAGAGGGGTGGATCATGAAGCATTACCTACAAACTGAATAAAGGTATTGTACAGAAAGTGGAGATCACGTGCCTTTGCATCGAGATCTGGCCTCCAATGGCATTGCAACTTGTAACTATCTTTCTTTTTCCCTCCCAATAATTAGGTTGTTGAAGAAGTCTTACCTGCTTGTTGACACCACCAAATGAGTTATTGTTTCATATGTTTACAGCACATTTGTAGCTTGCTGCAGAGGCCAAGGGCGCTAGTGTTGATGATGGAACTTGATTGAGAACAGTGCACTAAAATACAGAGTCATTAAAGTATTTAACATGGTCCTTCCAGAACAGTGAATGTTTTAAACTGAACACCGGTATTACATTTGAAATTTTCACTTTGATTTTTTTGCTACTTTGTCTTTATAGGAGCCACATAATGTATTAAATCGTGGTTTAAAATCTCGGTATTAGTATTGCCCGACAAATTTTAGTATCAATACCATCAATATCGGCTGTCAACATCAGAAGTATCGGTTGTATCGGAAATATCGGCCGATATTATAAGGTCAATATCGTATTGGGTACCTGAAAATACGATACGATATTGGTGATATATTTCGGTATCGGCTGATATTTGAAACCATGATTTTAATCCATAACATTTATCAACCTCACTTATCACTTCGTGGGCATCTAAAGGCATGAATCCTTCCTTAGATTACAATAGGAAGACTTCATTTTGATGGCTAAGATATCACTTGAAATATGGAGGATGGATGTAATGACCAAGAACTTTTAAGAATGCACTACTGAAGAGTGCTGATATCCTCAAAATTTTGTGGGACCTGGATGTTGGCATCAATGCCGATGTTTCTTTTATATAAGCATACTGGAATTCTGAAATGTCTAATGCAACAGGCAATTGTGAAATTGAAACGGTGACATTGGCTTGTTTTCAGTTCATAAAACTTCTTTTCTTGAATGCACACCTCTTTTTGGCTTTCTTTTTGTGAATTTATGGAGAGAAGTTTCTGAAATAGCTTGTGTAGAAAATAAGTACTTTTATCATTCCGAATGGAGGTCAATATTTTAATATAATAGAAATTTTGTCTTTTGATTTATTCTTTTATTTTATTTTTGTCTATTCATTCTTAAGTTCTTACAAGATTGGGCTACTTTTATATTTTCGCGAAGGCTTGTAATTTTTGTGTGCTACACAGCAGCAGAAAGTCTTGGTTTATTTGTTGCTTACTCATCTGTTGGATTTACCAATCATTATGTTATTTTCACCAACATAGAAGAAGTAAAAATGAAAAAAATACTTAGTCTGACTGCTTTATATACATTTATTCTATTTTATCTTTTCATATTATCATGCTTGTATTGTGTTCTTTTGTTTTTTCCATTTCCTCTCTCCTGACTTGTTTTATAACAAATTTATGTATGCAATTAGCAAATTACTAAATGTCATTATATAATTTCCTTATGTTGGTTTTGGTGTTTGTTGTTCTACTTTTAGTGATTTGTTCTTATTTTATACTTGTTTCAGGCCTTGCGGATCATGATAACTACCATGAGTTCTGTCGTCTCCTGGGGCGGTTTAAAGTAAACTATCAGGTGTTCTATTCTTCTTATTTTAGAGAGTTTGCATCCTGTTTTGCATTAATCTAACTTAGGTACCATGAGTTTTGTCATCTTTTTGCATTTTCCTTCGTTTTTATTCTAGAGTCTACGATCTCTCGTGTGATTTGATTCAGTCAAAATTTTCAATGTTGTACAGATCCCATAGAAAAACTTCTGCTTGAAAAGGTTCTTTTCATGGTTTAAAGATCTTGCTATTGGTATTGGTATAGGGCCTGACACCAGTCAGTATTATAGGGTTAATATGTATATAGTACCTCAAAACTTGATACAATATTGCTGATATATGTCGGAACCGGCCGTTTTTTAAAAGCTTGTTTTTTATTTAATTTTCTTTGCGTTTTGCACTGTTCGACGCTTAGGGATCTTTGTCAAGTTAAACCCATCAAGTGATTTATTTAAATGAGAATTTTCATGCCAATTGGCATGGCTTCTGAATTTTGAAGTTGCCCAAAAGTAAAACACCTTAAGGTATATATTTGGGTTCTTAGGTAATCACTTTCAATATGACTTGGCCCGAATGGCCAAATCACTTCTACAACATTTCAAATTAGAATATAGCAAATGTATTTGTTAGAGGTGAAGGAATTGACCTTCTTATCGAAGAAGTAAACTTGACATCCACTTTTCAAAGAGCTCTATCGGATGGTTCCACATCAGTCGAATCCTAATACATGAATTGTTGCTATATTATGCTTAATGTTGAACTTTGTATAGTATAATACTCCACCTAGTTGGTAGGCAGTTGGGTGCAAACAAGGTGTTAAGAGGGGTCCTTGCCTTTGTTGGCTGAGTTGTAGTGATCATTTCCACATTCATTGGCAGTCTTTACATTGGGAAATGCGAATGAAAGTGAAACTAACTAAATTTTGCTGCTCTTATTTCAAAGTTAATGCCCCATGGTTCTTGTTGTTGGAGACACATTTCATAATTTAATTGAGTCACTGCATGGTGCGGTATGCTTTATTTAATTGTTTATTTAATTATTTACTTGCTTCTTTCTCTAACTCACTATTACGAAGATCTGATAAAGGTCAACTCTGACCTTTCTACATTGTGATTATTAATAACTTGGATTTCTCCAGAAAAAAATAAGTGGCATACATTTTTCTTTAGTTCATAGTCTTTTACTAGCCAACATAAATAATGTGAAAACTTGGAAGACATGTTACATATTCATTTACTATTTGGTTGAATTTTAATTGGTGTAATTCTTTGATTGTTTCAGTTGTCAGAGCTTTTGAATGTAGAAATATATGGTGAATGGATACACTTGGTAGCTGAATTCACAACAAAATCTTTGCTGTCTTGGCAGGTTAGTTTGTTATTCGTTATCCTGGCTATGTTAGTTTTCTTGTTTGTTGCTGGGCTTTGGAGATGGTTATCTTTCAGCTATCTTAAATGTACTTTGTCGCTTGGGAAATTGTGATTGATATTCTTTTGTTGCCTGCTTTGCTAGTGGGCCAGCAGTAGTGTATACTACCTTTTAGGGCTTTGGTCTAGGTTGGTGACCTCCGTGCCATATTTGAAGGGTGATTCGCCAAGTCTTCTTGATGAAACCGTGCCTAAGATTACTGACGGTTTTATTACCTCTAGGTTTAATTCTGTTCAGGTATGGTAGTTTTCTCCAGTTTCATGTCTACTTTTATAAGTTAATAAAGTAGTGCTTATTGCCTTAATAATTATGCATTGCAGGCTGGTTTTCCAGATGACCTCTCAGACAATCCATTGGACAATGTAGAGCTTCTTCAGGATCAATTGGAGTGCTTCCCTTACCTCTGCAGGTTTCAGGTGAAGATTGTATTGCTCTTTCAGTTTTGCTTAATTTTTCAATTGTATGATCTGCTGACGACATAATATTCTTCTTTCACATGTTATTCTTATCTTAGAGTTCCTCTTAATTTTAGCATGTTCTACAAGTTTACTTTATTTCTAACAGGCATCCTTATTTTCTTCTTATTTGCAGTATGAAAACAGTAGTCTATACATTATAAAAATCATGGAGCCTATCCTGCAGGCCTATACGGTATTCTTATCATAGATTTGTTTTCCTACTGTGCTTTCACTTGTTGCATTAATGCCAGAAAGAAGTAGTGATTTTTTTTTCTATTATCATGTGTTTTTGCGCACTTACACTGGCAATTTTTTTACAGGAAAGAGCAAGATTAGCAGCACCAGGGGATGCTGATGAACTATCTGTGATTGAAGGGCAACTTGCATGGATGGTCCATATTATTGCTGCCATACTCAAGATTAGACAGACGACTGGCTGTAGGTATGTGAATGTTCTCAGTGTTGCTTTCTGGTGAAGTGGATGCACCATTCTTATTTCTTTTTTCTTTTTTCCTCTACAGTACTGAATCATCACAAGAATTGATTGATGCTGAGCTTGCAGCTCGTGTTTTACAGTTGATAAATGTCACTGACAGTGGACTGCATTCTCAGGTACCATTAAATGTTCCTGAAAACACTACAAATGTTTCGTTGGAATAATAATTCTATTATTAGTTAATTCTGTTAGAATTTAATATGTCAGTTTTTTTATCTCAATTTTCATATTCCATGTTTACTGTTGATGAACATAGAGACATTTCTTAGAAGCAAGCAGCTACTAAGTAGTGTATTTTTTGTATATGAGAATAGATGATGTGACAATGACATATGAGTTCTTGTGGTAGTGAGCATAGAAGAAATGGAATTAGAGAAGGGAATAATAATTCTAGTCAATCTTTAATGAAACTTGCCATCAGGGGATTCTGATTTTCAGTATGATGTTTATTGGTCAGGAGAAAAGTTCTAAATTGAAAACCAGATGATCGCTCACGATAAACCAGTCAAGTTTCCATCTGTGCATCGAAATATCATTTCGTTATGGAATCATCATGATCATTAAACAACTAATTTTTATCACCTGAACCACCAACTAAAAGTTGGTTTTTCGCTAAAAATTAATTAGATGGCACTTCTTTAACTCGTGCAGTGTTTAGAGGGTCATCTAGAACTTGTAGCATGTGGGTTGTTTACAAGAGTAGTATTGGAGGTCTTGGTCCATGGAAGAAGAAAACCTGAGAAAAAAGAAGGAAGAAGAGGTGGAAAAGGAAAGGAGATAGAGTATTCTGATTGTACATATATTGGGATACTTCAAATTTCAATTTCCCTGCATTATTTAATGTTCCTTTCTTTTACTATAGCCCATATTTGGAATATCTGGCCATTAAATTTAGACCAGACCGCTATAAAAGTGAGAGGAGGTAGTACTTTCTCCTCTTAAGAGGAGAATATTCCACCTCTTCATATATGTATATGCATATGTGTATGTACACACACAAATATGTGTGTGTGTGCGCATTTATATGTGAGAGGTTTTAATACTCCTAGGGCATAACTAAGCTAGTTATTCCCACCCTATAAAAGTGTATAATATGAAAAGAATTTGGACGATCCAATCCGTTCATCTTGATCTAAATACTCTAAAAGCCTTATAAACAAAAAAACACACTCTTTCAAGATCAATTGCTCATGAATCAAGTGGTTGTAAAATGAATAGTTTCAAATTCTCATTAAGTGGCTGCAAAATGAACAGTTGCTAATTCTCAAAAACCGTTTATTTTGTCATCACCTAAAACATAGGTAAGTGACCTTCAGAATGAATGATTTTTTGATGTAGAACTTTCAAAACATATAGATTAAAATTAACGGAATGGATCGTATAGTTTTATTGCATAGTATCTACTTTTGTTGGTGGGCATAACTAAGTTATGCCCTAAGAGTATTAAAGCCTCACCCTATATATATAAACGCAGAAACATACACATTCATAAACTATTATTTCTTTATTTTGTGTAAACTGACATGCTATTGTAACTATTTGTTTGTATGAAAGTGATAATGCAGCTAACTACTATACTTTCACACAGAGATATCGTGAAATAAGCAAGCAAAGGCTTGATCGTGCCATTATAACCTTTTTTCAGAGTTTTCGGAAGTCTTATGTTGGTGATCAAGCAATGCATTCATCTAAGGTACTAAGCTCTTGGGTATCCTAGTTGTCTCGTGTCTTTTCTAATATGTCCTTAAGATTTCCATTTTTTTTGCAGCAGTTATATTCAAGATTGTCTGAACTTCTTGGACTACATGATCATTTAGTCCTGCTTAACGTCATTGTTGGAAAAATTGCTACAAACCTGAAGTGCTACACAGAGGTGACTGGTGAATTTCTGTAATGCCTCACTTTCGTGCTTAAGAAGGTCTATTTAATCCTTATATTATGGATGCATGCAGTGTGAGGAGGTTATTGAGCACACCTTGTCTCTTTTCCTGGAGCTAGCATCTGGGTTAGTTCTTTGTTTTAACAAGATTTCCCCAATTCCCCGAGTTTGCTTTGTTAATCGACATTTTAAAGTTGCTTGCAGATACATGACTGGCAAACTTCTGCTCAAGTTGGATACTGTAAAATTCTTAATTGGGCATCATACGGTAATTCTTGTTCTTGCACAAATTGTTTTATTAGTTCACTAGGCTACTAATGTCTGGTTTTACTAAACTGGGGTTGTGGTATATTAATTATTTTTTGGCATTGGTACTGCATTTCAGAGGGAAAACTTTCCATTCTTAGAAGAATATAGGTGCTCTCGCAGCAGAACAACTTTTTACTACACTCTTGGGTACTTGATCTTTATGGAAGATAGCCCTGTAAAATTTAAGTCATCTATGGATCCACTTTTGCAGGTTCGTGAACCTTCACGTCACTAGATATTTCCCTTAAGTTGCTTACTTTTTATTTATTTTTTATGCTTATTTCATACTTATGCGTGAATTTTTATTTCAGGTATTGTAATTAAACTGGACTGCATTGTGTGCTATCACATATATGATTCATGCCTTATCAGTCATATGTTAATCTTAAGATGATATAACAGTTTGAAGTCCCTGTTATTGTATTACAGGTTATGGTTAAGTTGGAGTCAACGCCTGATACTGCATTTCGCACTGATGCTGTTAAATATGCATTTATTGGTTTGATGAGAGATCTGAGAGGAATTGCAATGGCGACAAATAGGTGACTTACCTGCCACATGTTTTAAGTTAGCTTTTATATCGGATTGGTTTGACTTATGTATTCTTTATTTTGCTCCCAGTCGAAGAACATACGGTCTGCTTTTTGACTGGCTGTATCCTTCACACATGCCCCTTCTGTTGAAAGCTATCTCACATTGGACTGATGCGCCGGAGGTGATCTTTATTTTTAAGTAGAGAATATTTTATTTGTCTTGTTTTGTCCATCTCAGATTTGGTGTTTATTGATGTTTATTTATATGCCTGTTGAATACTATTCTGTATATTTAAGAGGAGAGAGGTTTCATGAGTGTTGTTTGGGTGACAGGAATTTTAGTGAAGTCTCTTTTTAGCAGGATATGAGGGAGTAGAAATATACCACCCTGTTGCTGTTTGGAATTGCAATGAATAGTGCATAGTTCCATATTTTTAAGTAGCATTTATATAGAAGTTGCAGTTACATTCACATATTTTTTGATTAAACAACTTATCAATACCTAGATAGCTTTTATAACACAAGGTCTTTCAGGGTGAAGGAAGTCTCTCTTTAATTTGGAAAGAAGAAAGTACCTTTTACTGTGTAAAACCTGTTTTTTTCCCTCCTCGTGTGGGCATGGGATATGGAAGGTTGTTTAAGCTTTCAATTTGCATAAGCTGAAGAGTAGGTAATAGTGAGATAAAATGTTAAGAAAATTCAGGTTTATTAATTAACATCGAGACAATTTTAGGGTATTTGGAAAATTTTCCAAGTGAGTCATTGCAGTGAGGTAATTCTGATCAATCCATCTTTGGAAAGTACTATGTGCCATTTCTGTGGGTATTTGTTTTGAATTGTTTGATGAAACTCCTGAACTATATGACTGATTGACCCATCAAAATTTCTAAAGATTACACACAAAATCAGGTATCATGTATAACATCTGTGTTCGACGTTCGTGTCCAACACGCATCTGACACAGAACAACTTCAAGATAAAAATGTCGGTGCTACATAGGGTGTTGCCTTGCACATTGATGTGTGTGCACGCGCGTAGAGAGCACGTTTCATCAGAAGGTTTGTGAAAATATCACGATGGGGTCATCCTGTGAATGAACTCATCTTGATCCAGTAAGATTAAATGGTCTCAAAACTTGATAGCCGTGCATCAAAAGGTATCTTGTTGCTACGATTAAAATTGCGTGTTTTTTGCAACCATGTTGTTGAAAAATGTTTTGAAACTGCTTGAGTTGTCATCTTTGGACCAATCTGGATGTGTTGAAGATGTATAGTGCAGATCATCCATGAGATGGACCTGTCATGATCGTGGACCTTCATATGAGGAATGTTCTCAATGGAAAGTTTTCCTATGTCTGTGTGCCTGTGTAGATGTTTATGTCTCTATCAAGTAGGTAAGAAAAGTTCAACTGAAATCCACTCATTTCAAGTTGATCTACACTGTTTATAGTACCTAGAAACCAGTTTTGTCAAAAGCAGTCTAGGTGGCTGGGTATATGGTGCAACCTTCAAGCTGCTTTATTTAGCGGACACCTAGGTGCACCTAAGTGGCTCTAGGAGCTAGGTAGCACCCATCGGCTTACAGAGTCTAGTGCTTTTTCAAACATGGTAGACAACAATCAAGTGAATTTGAGTTTTTCCTTTTGCTATGCACCAAGTAGGTGCAGCATAGGCGGCCAAAAAGAGCAAGTTGTTTAGTTTTACAACTCAACAAAAGTTGCTGTATAGGGTTTTAAAGTGTTTGGATATGATCAAATATTTGTATCAACACCAAACTATAGATCCAACATGCTATTTTAAGCTGTTGTTTGTGCCTGTATGATACATAGGCAAGAGATGTCACATTCATCTGAATTTTTGTATTTTAGGCTCTCTAAAAAATATAGGACCTATAGATTAGCTTGAATGGAGTATATTTGCAATTTAGGTGTCCTATCATTGAATTTTAATGTGAATGATATTCTTTAAAATCCTCCATGAAGCAAGGGAAGTTTCTCTCTCTCTTTTTGTACACAAACACGTATGTTGGTAGGTATGCATGTATGTATGTACGTACATATATATATGTTCTCTCTTACCCCCTGTGCGCGCGCGCGCGTGTTCTCTCCCTCGATAGCTTTTCTCTTCCCTGTAGTTTCTAATTAATTGTGAGTATTTTTGTATTTGGATTTAGCCTCACCAACTATTTCTTAGCTTCTATTGTTAAGTTGTGCTTTTCATTTCACTATTGATGCACTTTTTTCAGTTTTAGGAAAGGGGATTTGCCTGATATATTGATGTATATTTAACTAAGAATATACATTATTATTTGTGTGTGCGCACACACGTGTTGTCGCACGCGTTGTTGGGGGGGGGGGGGATAAGCTGTAGCCAAGATGAAAGCCACCACAGAGGGCAAACATGAAGCCCTCCGTACATCAAGCAGGTACACCTACATCTTATGAGCAGAGGAAATATTAATAGCAATATTAAAAATCACAGGATTTGGTATAGTAAGAGTTCAAAAGTCATAGAGGCCTGTATAGGATAATCTTCTTCGATCCTACAATGCATGTACTCTTACCGAATGATGAGTGGTATTATGGAAAAGACCATCATCAGTTTCCTGTTGCTTTTTTTCTTTTGTGGTGAATGGGTTTCAAATACAACTATTTTGACATTACCTTCAATTTTTTCAAGAGGTTCTCCTTTTGTGTCATCCTGGGATGTCAAGATGGTCCTCTTTTGTCTTTCTCTGCACCCGTGACTTTTCAAGTTTGTCCCTCTGGTTTGCAGATGGTTTATTTGTGTTTCACAACAAGTACTGCTGTAATGATAGATGATTGGTTTTTTTCAAAAAAAAAAAAAACTTGACAATTGGGTCTTGGATCTGATATGGCTTAAGGTTTTCGCTGAATTTTTTTTTAAAGAGATGAGTTTTTCTTTTTTTTTAAAAAAACATTTATCGTGGAGGATTCAGTGAAGAGCTGATCCTTCCTTGAAATCAGCTTCAACATCTAAACATAAAGAGAGAGAAGGAACAAAAATGATTGCGTCATTTGAAAAATAAATGGTGTGAAGTCCACTATCAAAACAGAAATTCAAAAAGCAATTTTTGCCTTTCGGATTGTCTCAGCATGACACACTACATGTTAACTGAAAAATCAATTCTTCCTCCTTTCTGTATCTTTCGTGGTTCTTAATATCAAACTAATATTCATTTCTCCTTTCAAAGAACTATCTGATTTAGCTCAGAAGTTGCTATCAACAGAATAAACTATTTTTGTCTTAGGATGTCAATACAAAATATTTAGTAAACTATCTATTTGTGTTTGACCTTGACCATCTGAAAACTGATCTCAAAGTCCCGAATTCATGTAATCCTCACTTAACTGATCTTATAACTGATGGTGCTCTTAATTTTGCTCCAATGGTACGATCTACAGTGTTTCCTAGGGAGTTGCATTGTAAAATGCTGCCTTTGGCCTTAATTTATGTCAGTTTATGTTGTTTCACCAAGGTTTAGCTTCTTCCTTTCTGATTATTTTTAGAGTTTAATTTAATTATGTTAATTTGGCTTACTGTTTGCTTCTTCATATGTTTATATTAGCTGCATAAGTACGTATTTTAATTTTCCTTCCTTTTTGGTGATTTTTGGGTGCAACAAATCAGAAAATTTGTACATTATGGGGTGCATGGGACATGAAAAGTCCAAGATTGTAATACGTGAATAAGTGCTATTAATATTTTAGAATGATTTCTTAAAATTTCAAAATTGCAATAAAATACTTTGGAATTATTCGTTGAAATTTCAAAATTTCTTAGAAGTTTCTATAACTTCTGAGCTATCCTAATAAATTATCCTTTGTTTCTCTGAATATTTAATATTGTACATTTGCCTAAATGTATTTGTTGTATTCACCTATAAAATATTCTGAATATTTACAAATTAGTTATTTTTCACAGGTGACAACGCCCTTGTTAAAGTTTATTGCTGAATTTGTCTTAAACAAGGCTCAACGTCTGACTTTTGACTCATCATCACCCAATGGCATTCTGTTATTTCGAGAAGTCAGCAAGTTAATTGTGGCTTACGGGTCAAGGATTCTCTCTTCTCAAACACCACTGATATGTATGCAAACAAGTACAAGGGTATTTGGATTTCATTAACTATTCTACAAAGAGGTGACTTCTCCTTAACCTTTTTACATTGATTATTAGCATCTTGGATCATTCCATTCATTTAAATTTTCTTTGTTTGTTTTTCAAATGCTATTTTTTATTAATGAAAATGCCATGGACTGGTCTTTCTATTAAGTACTTTTTAATTAGATCCAATAATACGACATTGAGGGTTACAATATGGGAATATGGTTATGAAATTTTTCTTGGCATGACTTTTTTCCAACTGCGGGCATAATTTTCTAGTCTATTTGTTGATTTAAAAATAGAATAAAGCTTGGTTGCACTGGTACTGGTTGGTTGGCTTTTGTAGTTTATGTTTGATATGAAACATAGACCATTCCTGTGTCATTCAATAACAGAGGTGGGTCTGGCCCATGGTCTCTGAGTCCCGGTGATGTAAAACAGGATCACAATCACCTTCAATTCAAAGAAAAGAGAAAAATTAGGGTTTTGAAAAAAGAACAAGAAAGAGGAATTGGCGTTAAGAAATAAGAAAATAGGGAAAATGGATAAATTTGGGCTTTGCACCTCTTACACCACGGGCTTCACACCCCTTACGCCACGAGCTTCACACCCAATCTCAAGAACTCAGGGCTCAAGAAATTTAACTGGAAAATTTTTATTTCATCGTCTACTTTATTCATTGAGTTGAGCCTCTTTAAATAGGCTCTTAAAAAGTGAATTTTCCCATCACAACCAATGTGGAACTAAATTTCATAATAAAAGAAACAGCTAAACTCAAAAAAAATAAACTAAGGCATAGAGTCATCTAAGAACGGGTGATGTTCTCATTATTTCCCCTGGGGTGGGAGAAACTTGACCCTGTCGAGTGAGGGCTCCCCTCACGAAGCATCTCAATCGGGCCAAGGTGGTGGCCGTGACAACACCACTGTTGCGTCATGGCTGAGGTGGAGGTGGAATTGGTTTCCGTGACTGATCGAATGTGAAGGGTGGTAAATCGAGAACCTAACACAGGTAGTAGACAGATGTGAATCATCCATAATAAAAATTGAACTGAGTGCACTTTGCACCATGACTAGCTTGATCTCCTGTGATCCTGCCTCCTGTAAGAAAATTTGCAATGGGTCATAAACGTTAGGCGATCTCAAAGACAATGAAATATCATAGGTGGTGACAAAGATAATAACCGCATGGTAAGCTCTTAGGAAGATCTACAAGAGCCTCAATGGGAAGCTCTTCAACTTTTGGCTCTTCCATTTCTAGCTCGACTCTTTCACTTTTGGCTCTGGTTATGAGTCTTCGACATCTTTTGGCTCTGGTTCTGGCTCCTCAACATTAGGAGGCTCATTGTAGTCAGCCTCAGATGCATAAAGAAAGTGTGGAGCATACCGAGTACGAAAAATTTTTGTAAGACTAATCAACATCGATAGTCGATATGGCTATCTTCTAACCACCTATAAGCTTCTCCAACCAGTCTCAGTTGGCCATGCTGGTACTTCTGCTCAGATGTCAGGGAGAAATGACTGAAGAAATCTTCAAGATGATTTTTCCACTCATATCCATAACGATCACTAGAACCCCAAAAATGCGGGACAACCGTAAATATATCATGTTCCACTTCTGTTTCATCAGCATCAATATTTATATATCAACCACAAAAGTAAAAGGCCATTGAGAAATTCAGTGTATAAACTCAGAAATTATCCCAAAGAATCACCGTTGTTCTGCTGCATGATAGTTAGGCTCCAAATGAGGCTTGTGGAGGTCAGATCTACTACCCAACTGCTGTGAATTTTATAAAGTAGCTTCGGGACTAAGTCACGAACCCAATGCTTCAAACAGAACTCGAAACGGACTCCGAACGGATGAGTTTGGGTTGGGGGAGTTGAATAGTAACTGGGGGGCGATTACTGCTCACGGAACAGTAACGGGGGGCGATTACTGTTCGTGAACAGTAATCGGTGAACAATAATCGGGGCGGTTATTGTTCACTTGAACAATAATCGGAACAGTAAAAAAAAGTTTTGATTCTTTTTTGGATTTTTTTTTAAATAGGTCTAGGGATCTGGATCTAGGGTTTTTTGGAGAGAGAGGAGAAATTTGGAAAGGGGGAAGAAAATTTGAATGGGATCGAGACCTAAGCTCTGATACGAAATTGATGTGAAATAGGATCACAATCACCTTCAATCCAAACAAAAGAGAAAACCTAGGGTTTGAATAAAGAACCAGAAAGAGGAATAGAGTTAGGAAATAAGAAAATAGGGAAAAATGGATAAATTTGAGTTTCGCACCCCTTGCACCACGAGCTTTACATCCCTTACGCCACGAGCTTCACACCCAATCTCAAAAACTCAGGGCTCAAGAAATTTAAATGGAAAATTTTTATTTAATCATTATCTATCTTATTCATTGAGTTGAACCTCTTTAAATAGGCTCCTACAAAGAGTATTTTCCCATCAGAACCGATGTGGGACTAAATTTCATAATAAAAGAAACTAAGGCATAGAATCATTTAAGAACTAGTGATGTCCTCATCACCCGGTATGTAATATGTGCAATGGAGACTGTATATAACATATCCAATGGATAACATGATTGTTATGAACTATGTTGAGAGCAACATAGAGTGCCCCAAGCAGATTGTAAGTGGTGATGATCTAGACAAACTATACTAGGGTTGGATCTGCTGGGAACAAATTATTATTAGGATTTCCTGAAGTTGGGCGTATGGAATTGCTGTTATGAAAATGATATAGCTGTATTTTTTTATGCCCAACTGGGGACTGAATTTGGCCTTTGTTATGACTAATGCACTCGATGGAGAAGCCAACAATTTTTCGTGAGTGAAAAATAGGACAGGCTAGAGAGATAGACATACAATATAGCTTAAATGATGTCTTGCATATCTTTATGCCTCATTATCTAATTATATATAGGCCTTAAAATTCACTTAGAATAGGTTTGAAACGCTATAGGCAATACATGAATAATAATACAAAAAATGTAAACTAGAAATCTATATGCAGTAAATTATAGCTACAAATTGTAATAAATTTATTGATCAGTAAAAAGGACAAAGAAATCTACTAAAACTCAAAACGAATAATTCCTGTTTAGAGATTTCTAAGTAAGAAGCTTATAACTAAAAATTTCATCTTTGATGCCTATAATTCCAAAAACTTCAACAAAACTTTTATCGTTAGGACACAATCAGAAGGATTGAATCAAAAAAAAAAAAATGAAAGAAACTTAATACACTATAGAAGCTCAGTAATTGAAGGTAATAGTTAAGAAAGAGAGAAGCTAATGTGGAATTGTTTGATAGTAATATTTGCAGCAACCATTACTTTTTGGTCTTAGAATAATTACCTAACCTTGGCACTGGTGAATTGATGTTTGTTCTTCTTTCTTCATCTCATTATTTTATCAAGTAATTAATAGAAAAGAAAGGAACAAGTTGTAAAACTAGAAGAAGCAAACAAAAAGAAAAATAATGAAAAGAAAGTTCTTCATCAGAGCAACCAAGGTTCAATTTCCATGGATGCTCATTTCAAAAGCAAATTAAAAGAAAAATGCCGCTGCATAAAATGCCCAGCTTATAAAAAGGACGCTCAACCTGCGGGGGGGGGGGGGCGTTGATGGGGAGATTTCACTCTCCTGTTTTAAATAATGCAAGTGCACGGTCGTTCGATATAGCACTTGAAGGTCGATCCATAGGGACATGTGGTTCTTACGGTTTCAACACTTCTAGGCGAATTGGGTTAAAGAGTTTTGGGATTTGGGTGGAACTAATTATCAATCTAGATAAAGTCAAGCACCTAGGATCGAATTCCCCAAACTAGCATCAAGTGGTCAATCTTGGTCTCCATACCGGTATGTTGTTACTCACCAAATCTCTACTTCTAACAGGCAAACTAATTCTGAACACTAGATCTAATTATAGGGTATGTCCATGTTACATGATCCATCAAAGGTAAATAAAAAAACAGTAAAACTCTAAGTATGGACCATAAACCCTAGACACATAATATGTCAAATACCTAGTTTTTCTAGAAATAATCTCTTAAAAGTGGTAGGTCAATTTTTTTGTGTGTACAACTCTGGATAAGAGAACTATCGTTGACCACACGAAAAACTAGCCTAGGTCATCTCTCCTAGGTGCTAGAAAAATTACCTAATCATGCTAAATTTCGAACACAAAAATTATCTAAATATTTAAACATTAAAAATTAATTTAATCTATTAAATAGAATTAATAATTAACTACTTTGAAGAAGGAATAATTAATTAAGCTAATTAATTATAAATTAAAAACAAAGATCAAAATCAAGAGGAAGATTACCTGCAGTGCTACAATGAATAGAAGAGGTAGAGAGATCATGGTCTCTGGCTGCTACAGTTTCCATGTGGGCCCTTCTGCTCCCGCGCCTCTCTCTAATCAAAACAAATAGGATTCTAAAGAACAAAAACAAAGAAGTACTTCCTTCATGAAATCTCTCATACAGAAGAAATAGAAAGAAGTGCCATCATTATACAATGAGTAATTCTCAAACTTAAAACTAAAACTCCCACAAAACCTAGGTATAGCTGCCCCCCAAAAGGAATCCCCTCCAAACGGCAGCACACTCTTCTCCTTATATAATAAGAAATTTTTACAGAAAGCCCCTCAAAAAAAATATATATTACATATTAAATCACTTTTGACTTTGACTGATTCTGTAAATGGCCGATACGGCCAACCAAACAATCGAATCAGCAAAAACTCTTAACACCAAAGTTGTAGATCTTCGAATTCTCTTTCCGTAGACACCTGAATGACCTCTTCTGGAGTTCTGTAACTAAAGTTATGACTAAAATACAATAGCATGCTCGAAAGATAACCCTTCAATCATTACAAATTGCGTGATTTTACTGCTTGATTCTTCTCTTTTTTTTTCCTTTAATCTTGTACCTTTTTACTGCAAAATCCACTAAAAGCACCCGAGTAGCATTATTTATATACAAAAATATAGATAAATGAGAGCAATAAAATGGTATAAATTCATGTCAATCAGGCGTCTTAGAGTATAATGTAAATATATTAACCTCAACCCTCCCCATAACTTCGGAGTTTTGGTGTAGTGGCAGGGACATTAATAAAAATATTTGCCCTTTTTGCACGAAAAGGAAGAAACGAAAGAAGGAAAATGAAAGTGTACAGTTAGATTGCAGTTCTGCAGTGAGTGGAGACAATTGGAAAGGAAATCTGAAGTGTATTGTAGTCATTGTATTTCCATCCTATTGGATGACAACTAAACACAGGTTGATTGGTTCATAGAGAACAACTAACTGTATAGAAGGGTAAAATATTAGGAACAAAATATTTTTCCAATTTTATGTGATACAAAATCCTATACAGAAACATAAAGTTTGAATCTAGTGGAGCGGATATGTGTTCCTATGCTTATTGATATAACTAAGGTGGAAATGTTTACCTGACATGAAGCAGCCTTAAGGCACCAGATTTGAGTTGGATTTAATTGATTATAAGATGTAAAGTGCACGCTTGTCGACTCAAACGACCCATTTAGTTAATGGATAG
The DNA here is from genome assembly GCA_038442645.1 of Agave tequilana. NCBI lineage: Eukaryota > Viridiplantae > Streptophyta > Magnoliopsida > Asparagales > Asparagaceae > Agave > Agave tequilana. The sequence goes on from JAVJIF010007936.1 coordinate 221,346, forward strand.
GGTTCCTATTTGAAACTTTTATCTGCTTGACCCAAGTTAAGTGATAAAGGAAGAAATATGCTAATACTTACATCAATTGTCCTGTCTGACTCGTTAATGTATGCATGTATGAGGTCTTTCTTAGGTTTAGGTTCAATTCCTATTTTCTGCATATTTTCATTTTTCATGAAGATAAAGAAACCTTAGCATGTGTCTGTAGTTTACCTGAAGTAAAATGTATAAATTAGTATCCACATTTTGATAAGTTACCTCAGACCAGTTCTTTGACAGCCATCCAGTCTGTTACACAGTACATTCAGCGGTGGAGAAAATATGGACAATTATTTATATGAAAAACCTTAAAAGTGTGTCAATTATTGTGGAAGTATTCATTTAGTAGGCCTCATTTTCCGGAAACACTTCATAAATATCTGATAAATAGTATCAAATAAAGCTCTTTCAATGTCAATAATCAAACAGCCATTCATTCAATCATCTTCATTCGATTACATAATCTATTCTTCACAATTTCATTGCATAAAATGTCCTTTACACAGTTGCAGCAAGTGTTGGTACTTTCACGAGCAATCAGAAAGAAAGCAGAAGTTACATAGGAAGACTACCATGTTTTTAAGAATTGTTCCTATAACTATTTTGTTATGGCCATTGGAAAGCAAATCAAACTACATGTTTAAAGTTCTAAAGTCCACAAGTAGCAACATGTTTAGTTCCAAAATGTTTCAAGAAATATTATAAATTTATTACATGACACAATCAACTCAGTTATTCGCAATAAAAGTGTAAAAATTAAGTGTAAATTTACTCTATTTTGACCTAAAAATTGTGCCAAAAATAAATGAATGGAAGAATTAAAGATAAAAGATTTAAATAAAGGCTTACCAAAACCCAAATAAAGGCTTTAAATTTTCACTCTCAATTTTGAGAGAGAATAAATTTATTATAATTGTAATGCTGAAAAAAGAAAGGAATAAAAATGTAATATACGCAGAATATGATGACAAAGTCAAATGGATGACTTGTAACAGCAAGCAAAATCAAATAACACCTGTATGTCTGAAAAAATGATAGAAAGTTAAAATGCTACAGCACTCGCCTCTCGGTCAAGATTCTAATACTTATGGGATACATAGAAAACAAAGCAAATATAATAAAAATCCACATCCAAACCTATACCTCAAGACCACCAAGAAAGGCCCAGATAATAATTTTAAAAACAAAATGTAGTTCATAGAACTTTCAAGATCCAGACCTTTAAACCAAGCTTGTAGAGATACTAGATCCTTACATCCCTGGAAACATTGAAACTCAATAACAGAAGAGAAGAGAGATGAAAATAGAGTAATGAGTGTAGCAAACTATTTGGGGTTTTTGATCCAAAGGGTTTACCTTTTTGAAAAACTGATAAATTTTAACTTGCAAAATCCTGTACTTTTGCTGCTTGGAGTAAATTGTGAAAATCAGCTGGTTTCTATATGTAATAAAACTTTAATTTTCATATTCCTTAGTTATATTGTAAAATCCAGATTTTTAATATGTACTATCTGTATTTGCTTTTGCGTCCCAGGGATGGTTTTGTGCTCTAGTTAGGTTATGCATTATATCCTTGCTGAATTAGAGGTTGGATGGATTCTTTGCAATTATGATGGCACTTAAAAGCTTCATGTTATTTGATCTTGTCTGTCTTAGGTTTGTTTTCTCATGGACATCCATGCAAGGAGAAGTTGAGAGACTTGTGTGTAGTGTCATATGCGTGGTAATGACTTTTTATTTCCCGTTGGAAATTTGACACCTCTAATGACTTGTGCTGCTTGTTTGAGTGTTATTTGTTAGCCTGGTCTTAATATAAGAATCTAGCGCACTTTGCTAGCTTTATGGAAGATAGTAGAAGGATTGATCATGGAACATTCATGTCTGTCTTACTTGTAGTGATTAGTTATGGAGGGTCCAAAGTTTGACTGCATGTGTTTGTAATTTTTTTTCCTGGCATTCATATCCTAATTGACAACAGTAGCTGCCAAATTTCTTTGCTGACAAATATTTCCATATAAATTTGGGTCACGGTAGAATATTGGATTAAAATCTTGTAATTTTACCTGTTGTCATCAAAGTTTCTTTTTCTTACTTCTTTGTGTTTTAGGTCATTATTATAGACTTCATTATTATTCTTTAATGTTTATGTTTTTTGATATATCATTATGTTAATCATCTAAGGCTAATTTTGCATATAAGACTCTAGCGTAACTGCTAGCTTTATAAAAGATAGTAGAAGGATTGATCATGGAACATTCATACCTGTCTATGTCTTACAGATAGTAATTAGTTATGGAGGGTTCAAAGTTTAACAGCATGTTTTTGTAATTTTTCCTGTCATTCATATACCGATTGATAACAGTATCTGCCAAATTTCTTTGCCGAAAATATTTTCCATATATTTGGGTCATGGTAGAATATTGGATAAAATCATATAAACTTACCTGCTGCAGTCAAAGCTTCTTTTTCTTCTTCATGTTTTAGGTCATTATTATAGATCTTCATTATTATTCTTTAATGTTTTTTGATTATTCATATATCATTATATTAATCATCTAAGGCTAATTATGCATATTACTGCAGCATTGGGTGGAAACTATGTCAACTTTGGTGTGTTCGAATTGTATGGTGATAGAGCACTTGCGGATGCCCTTGATATTTCTCTAAAGATGACTCTGTCAATTCCATTGGCTGACATATTGTCATATCGTAAGGTAAAATGTATCAATTTTCATAAGATGCTCATCGTTTTTTGTTTCTCTCTTTCGTACATGTTTAATTCCCTGTTTCCTGTAACATCTATTGCAGAATATGCAAAAATACTGTGCTTTTTCCTCTATAATTTGGAATACATTGAATGTGAAACTCATGCATATATTTTGGTTATTCAATATTGTATAGAATGTGAAATTGATGTTCATAAATGTTTTAAAACATGGATTCCTATATTTAAGACATGCATAGTTTTTACGCATTGAATGGAATGAATCCCAAACTTTTTACTCCTAAACATGATTATAAATGTTATTATAGTTAAACTGGATGTCTCCGGGTGTCAGTGTGTGCACTATTGAAGGATCGGGGTTCACACAAGTAGTAGAGCACCAATGCCTCATAATGCAAGTTATTATCAGAACCATTTGTTTCACTCCTTTTAGTTTGATGCTAGTATTTAGGCATGGGAGGAATTTGGAAAGTTGATACAGTGGGCTTGCTAAAACTGCTGTGACAATTACTCTGGAACTTCGATATGGTGTTTCGCCCTTATGTATATGGAATCTCATATGGATCATTGCTATTCACAGCGTGGATAGGGTTATGAGGAAATATCTCTGATCCTAAACACCTTCTCTGCCATTGACTGATCCCTTATTATGTGGTCTATTTGATGCACAGTATCTTTCGAAAGTCGAACTAGCCCTTAGATTTCAAAGGTTGGGGCTATTTGCTATGTAATTTCTTGGATTGGTTTTATGTGATGATAGTGAGCAGTGTGGATATGGTTGGTTGAAGATCAGATAAGAACTGGTGTTTCTACTAATTGACGAGTTCGTCAATTAGAGGTGATATGAAATGCTCTCAGTAGAACTGACGTTCATTCAGTTAGGTCCGTGGTGGGCAATCAGTTTTCTTTATGCTCTCCTATTACAGTTGGATCCATGCATTAAGGAGTCTTTTAGGACTTGGTGAGATTCTGTAGTTGATTATTAGAACAGAAACATTTGCACTGTGCATCAGAATATCTATGAAGATGGATGTTTTTGGTAGATTTTCTATCTGTTGCAAAAATGCCTCAGATCTTCATTATAATGATTTGATGATTCCTTTTTAAGATCTAATGATCTTCATGGATTGAAACATGTTATTTTATTTGAAACCAGACTTATAGGACCACATGTTTAGGATTAAACAAGTGATTGGATGTAGATTGAAGCTATGAATTGTATTTAAATATGTAAACGACATCTATCCGACACAAAATTCTTGGATTCTCACTTACATAGGTCTCGGAATTGGATTGAGCTAGGCCAAGGCTCATCTCATTCTGATCTGTTTAGGAGTGCCTTCGGGAGCATAGTAGGGAAAATGGTCCAGGCTCGAGCTTACGTTTTAGTGTCTGACTGTAGTGTGCACTGGGTTAGGGTTACGTCCAGCATGATAGACTCTGACTAAAATCCATTCTCATTAAAAATTCAAAATATATCATTTAATATATAAACTTTCTCCTCAAAAATGTTAAATATAAATGATTTCTCTTTGGTTTTACCGTGGTCTTTAGTTTTAAAATCTCAATTTGCATACTGGCATTAATCACACTTGGTTGTTAATAAAAGTATTTGCCTCATGTGTGAGCTACAAACAGATACAATAACATGGCCAATCGAAGAATGATAACAAGAATGTTCTTAAATATAATGGATTCAGTTGGCTATGATAGGGTTTGACAGCGCACTTCATGCTGGATTGTCACTCAATTACTGGTCATGTTATCGTATGTTGTGGCTGGCTCACACATGAAAATGAACCAGTTAATAAATATGTATAATTTTCTTTTATCCAGTATTCTCAACCAAATTGAAACTCAAATTAATGTGTGCGCATATGTGTGCGCCTTTTTTTTTTGGTTTAGTTTTATGGGGTACGGCAGGGGAAGCCGGGGCTATTGATTTGGGGAAACTCTATATAATTGAAGAGCCTTAGGCTTGCGCTCAGAAATATTTCCCCTCGTATAGATCTCTCTGGGTTTTTATAAGTTTGCTTTGGGCCTTTCTCCTTTCCAGCTAGATGTTTTGGCCACTTATTAAACAGCCAGGAATTCTTTTATATCTTAAGCATAAGAAAGTCATTTGGCAAATTTTGTCATGTTTCCCACATTTCCCAGGCACTTATGTTATTATTCATGTGTATTAAGCAATATTTTTTTGTAATTAGTTTTTCATTCTATAGAAAGTAATTATGACAGGAATTAGATCAAAATTTATGAATGACAAAGGTAAGATGTTGACAACTGTTGTCCAATGTGTTGCCCCAATAATTTTATTAAGTGGAAAGGTGTATGAGAAACTAATTCTAAAGCTTAATGCACTTGATTAAATATCAAAAATAGATAGGAAGTTTGCAATTAAGAGATCCCGTGAATATATAGAAGTTGTCACCCAAATTTATTCCTTCTTGTCAGACTCACAAAAAGTAAATGACTTGGCAATTAAGGTAGTATCTTTGATACTGACATGCCACTCGTGAGAGTTTGATAAGCAAGAGCATATGTGGTCAGCTTTCCACCGTGCATCAATAGATAGATGAAGGAATCTGTTTCTGAATAGAAAGTTCTTAGAGTAGAT